>JANSTX010055108.1:0-10451 GCA_027564355.1 Penthetria funebris
GGTAACCCCCATATACCACATATGGAAGCCATTCCACTATCCGCAACCTGTGGACGCGTCCAGTTGCAATCAATTTTGCAAATGGTCTGCTGTCAGTGCAGACGATTTTCTGGAATAACTAATTCGAAACTTTAATTATAAAGTTAATTAATATAGTGTTCATACGGGTGTATAGAATTTTCAGGATTATAAGTAATTGGATTTGCTATTAATGTCATAGTATTATATTGAAAGATTAATTATATTCATTTGATGATTTATATTATTAAAATATAAATTTCATATTACCTATACGAATCTATATGGGTCTATCTTAACAGAATTCATTAATATGGATATATTTCAGTGTATATTCAAATGAAATAACACGTGTATATTGGATGTTTCGAAGGATATTTGATATAAATAATATTATTACAATGTACTCTTTAATAATTTTATTTTATAAAAAAGACAAATTTTAAATATGCGATCACATCAATATCTTATCAGGCCTTTTTCTATTTTTATAATGCATGCTTGTGTATAGTTTTTATTCTATGTAATCGTTTTCGATATACTAATACTTAACTTCTAATGTAAAATAATTTTTTTAAACATTGTGTACTACCACCACCCACAACGATTTGTTGTATGTTTGATGGTTTTGTTGGCACAAAAACTTTACGAAACATTTTAACATGTTTTGGAATAAATTTTACATAGATAATGTTATCCTATTAAGACTTTATATCTGTATTTAAGTTCTAAGTTCTACATAAATCTACTCACTGTAGGAGATTCGTCACATCAAATTATTTTCAATGGTTCTGACTTTTAAAACTTGCTAATTAGACATAGTTAAAAAAACTATGATCGTCTCCGTATTATACGAAGGTCACCCTAAAAGTTTCTTGAATCGATTACTATATATTATAATGCTTTTTTAAACTGTCAATATGATATTCAATATTCAATATTCATTCTATACATATGGACTTGAATCTTTATCTGCTGCTTTTTCGTCTTCTTCTTCGTTTTCGTCTTCTTCTTGTTTTCTTCTTTTCTTCCTTGCCTAATTCCTTGTCCAGTGTCTGCCATACTGATTCTTAATCCATGTCTTCTATACATACGGACTTGAATCTTTATCTGCTGCTTTTTCATCTTCTTCTTCTTTACTTCCTTGCCTAATTTCTTGTCCATAGTGTCTGCCATACTGATTCTTAATCCATGCCTCCACAAGTTTCTGTTTTGTGTTTATCGCCTCACTTTTGCATTTAATATGTTCAAATCATTTTTAATTACCGATAACCAAGTATAGCTTGTGCGTGGGCATGTTTAATTGCATTATTTCCAATATTTAAAATCAATTTTACGTATTGAGTGCCCAATTATATGCATTACGTGACTGTACTATCTTCATTCTTCTCCGTATATAATTTGGTTGTTAATTCTATACTTCAATGTCACTTCGGATGAGAATCGTAAGTTTTTGCTTTTGGTAGCATTTTTGACACATAAAATCGCTGACACCGATCTCCATTGTTAAATATTATCATCGATTTTACGGATAGTTGTGATAACCTATTACAAATATTTAAAAATTGTGTATCTTTGCAAATGTTAAATATAACTGTCACGATATTCATTGTGGACATCATACTAGGGTTTATGTCAGCGATTAGTTCGTGATTTTTTTTAAATTTCCCTTAATCGAGAAATTTCTTTTTATCATTCATTTTTCGCATTTATAATTCCACATTTATAGTCGCCCTTGATGTTCTGTCCATCATTTTAATTATTCAGGGCCCAAATGTATTGACAATTATATTTTTTTGTTTTTTATTATATTAATTTTTATTTATTTACAAACTATAAGATTATATGAATCTAACCTCATTTTCATTTAAAACCGCTATTATTTGTATGTTTATAAATAGGTGGTTTTAAGACACGTTTTCTCACATTCGTTATAAAATTTCTGTTCATTTTGTTGTATTTTAATAAAAATTTTAAAGTAATGTGTGATATAATAATTTGAATATTGTAAAATCATAAGAAAGCATGTGGAATTTTATTTTTATTATTAAATGTTTAATTCAAATACATACAGAAAGAGCGCACGTAAGACTTAATTTAATCTATAAATTTACTTTGCCCATATAAATATGGTTATGAGGTCATACTTAAAATTATTTATTATTTGAAAATTATGGAAATGACAAATTGTTTAAAATTGTTTTTTTCTTTATTATTTATGTACTTTTTATTTATTTTGTTTGTTTCTTAAGTATTTAAAGTTGTTTGTTTTTTGTAATTACAATACAATTAATTAAAATTAATTTGATTATATACATTATACTAGGTGCTATTACAGTCACGTATATCTATGATGTCGCGACAACGTATAACGTAATTTTATATGTTTATGCAAATTGGTATACAATATAATATGATTATTATCATTTAATTAAAAAATTAATGTTTGATTAAAATGTTTTGTATATAATTAACTATTAAAATATGGGTGCTATTCAGTAGAACTCTATATGAAATGTATACACATTTAGGCAGGTGTTACTATTCACATAGTCTCACTTTAGTGTAGACGCACAATATGGGTGTGCTATCTATATTGTTTGAAGATAATACTATATGGTGATTCGTATGCTGAGATTGCCATCTGTTTTAAATTTTTTTTTTGCACAATTAAATATCATAACAAGTTCAAATCGCGTGACTCTCGTCTATGGAATCACTTTTCCCATTGATGTGTTTCCTGAACTTTATGGTCTCCAAAAATTCAAAACAATTGCCTAAATCTTGGTGATATTAATGATTAAAAATGTTGCAAAAAAAACTGAACTTAAATTTTTTATCGCGTCGTTGTACGAAATATTGAAAAAATAAAATATAGGTGAAATTCTTTGCTTAAAATTGATAACATCTTCTTAATATAACCACTACTTCAATTTATTATTAATAGAAATAATCACAAAACTACTAATATACAATTGCAATTAATAATATACTCAAAATTATCGTACGTCACCATATTGATTGTGTTCTGTATATTGTTGAAATAATTATACAGTTCAGTTTTGGAAGCGAGTATTTGTAATAAATGTACTATTATAACTATTATTACTATATTACTATATATTTATAGTATTATAACTATTATATGTAAATGTCGTTCCTCGACATTAGCATTTGACAGTCTTGACCGTATTATGATCAATTGTGGAAATGTATGGAATTCCGTTCAAATTGATGAACATATGTTTCGTGGTTTTTGTCGTAACAATATTTGAAAAGTTATTAGGCATAAGATTGTTATTGTTAAGGTGGTCAGAACGCTATGTAGATTGTGATAATCCACAAAACATTCTCGTAAGCTTAAATTGCAAATTTTCGTCAATAAGATACCTTAAAGACATATTAATAATTTTTTTTGACCAAATATAATATCAAATGAGAAATTGTGTAGATTGTTGAATTTTGAGACGATGATCAGACGCTCTAGTTCTCGGCGGAGTGAAAGTTGAAATGATGATGATGATTATGATGATTATGATGATCATGATGAATAAAAATAGGACTGAATCTTTTAAATATGCCTACAAATATTACTATATTACTCAATAAATTGAATCAAGTTAAAGTTTCAATTCCTTTAAATTTATTTTCAACATCCCTTGTACTGACTTGTTGTCACTTACATGTCACTTTCATATTATTCTGAGTCCCATTATTAATAGTAGTGATAACTATATATAATTTATGCAATATATTCTTTAGATATATTGTATGCAATAATATTATTGCGTTTTATATATCCTAAATAATTTTATCTTATGAGATTTCTATATGTTATTCTTTATATTTAATATACTTGCCTGTACTCGTATGTACCAATGTATGTATAATATGTTATATCCTTCATGAGATTAGGTTAGAAAACGTGAGCTTTTTCTGTGCATTACATTTGTTCTGTATGTTCATAACGTGTATTCAATTTTTTAAGAGATTTCCCAAAGGATAAGTTTAGAGTGCTCGTAAATACTATACGAGAATAATAGAAAGGTACGAATTTATTGAGTCTAATGTAAGTTGATGATCCACATAACATTTATTGTTTATATCCTTACGATAATATTCTTTTTCATAGTTGTTTTCTGTTGATTCAGAATCATTATTCAATTCAATTCTTAATGGCCATAATATTGGCAAAACCCAATTGCTGCATATTATATTCAATTTTACTATATACTATGTATAATGTGCAAACTACTCGTACGACTGTATATATATGTATATATAGTATGTATTATGTGGTGTTTGCAAGTATATTTTACATAATTATTATATAATAATAAATCCTTTGACATTTAACCCGCAGAACGTATGTGTATAGAATTTCAATATTATAAAATTCAAATATCACCCTGAGTTCGTCGTACTGAACAATATATTATCACGGCGACTATATAGAAATAATAGTTACCCAAGAAAAGCTTCTTCACCATAGTTTCAATAAATGTATATACTCGTATAAAGAATAGAATTTATAGCATTTTAGTACATATAAAAATATAGATATACTACTCGCATATATAGCTACTATCATCACGTTGTAAATTCGTATAACAAAATTATTAATTTCCATTTAAAAAGAAAGAATTTTACATATTAACAAGTTGGAGTGTTTCAAATGGTTGTCTCGAATCTATTCACAGTTTTTTTATAAAAAAACTATCAATAATATCATGAATGTATATGATATACTATAACATCATGTCAAACATAACTAAAATTGCAAAGGCGAAATGGTGGGGTTGGTTGTCCAATAATTAACAATCCAGCCTACGTATTTGCATCTAGCACTAATGAATTGCGTTTCTACATGAGAAATGATTGAAACACGATAATGATATTTAACTTACGAAAATGGAGACTACTTGGAACCTTGGGAACGTTAAAACAATGCTTGATCCAACGAAACTAGCGTAGTTGACTCATGAATTCAAGAGGTATACCAAATTAATATTCTTGGGTAGAACAAGATTCAATAGAAGAATCCACTGATAAAATAATGTATTTTATCTTTAAAAAAAATTTTTTATTAATTTTTTGAACACCATATCGTTTATACATAGTAGTGAAGTTGGTCTATTAATAAATGTATCTGCGAAGCGCAATACGCAATATTGTCGACTGGAAACAGATATCGTATTGAAGAATTGTGTGTCTCCAGAATTTGCATCCAGTGATTCACAAGGGGATTTTTTACATTCAAATGTCACATTGTTTTGCTGGGATTATTAGATCTAATTATAAAGATTAAGAGGCTGCTATAGAATAATTGATCTCATATTATCCAGTCAGTCTAAATAGTAAATTTCAATTATAGTTGTTTGAGTTCACATTTCATGTTGCATGCATACTAAAATGCGTCTTTGAGGCGTAGAGATTAAGTTGATGATATAATCAACGTCGATTATATTCGTAAAATGCGGTTGTTTCATGTGAAAATTTATTGTACGAGAAAAAGAATGTGTTTGTTTGTATAATTCTAATTGCTTTTTACATTATTTATTATTGTTATGTCCTTTTATTCTCATTTCATACGTGCTTTCCTAAATAGAATTTTTGTGACCTATAAAAGTTGTATATATTTTTATAGTAGGTATAGATTTAATTGCAGAAAATATCCACTGAGAAATAAATACTTAATGTTTGTCTTTTTTTTTTTGTATACTTCTTTCTGTGTTCAAAATAAATACTAACTAATTTTTAATGTTTCCAAGATGCATACCCAATTTCATGAAATACTACAGATACTCGTTGAAAAGAAATTGCCAACATATACATTATTTCCACATAACAGTGTTGTTGAAGAAATTTAGAGGTTAGACAATTGAAACGTCATCCTTGTCTAATTATAGGTTGGCAAGTTATATAATGTCGGTGACGAATGGAGTGACCGACTATCATCGAGGTTACTCAATCAATCTTTACCTTCACGCGGTGTCACCGGTTACTAGATCACGGTATATGTCAGTAATGATGTGGCTAAAAAGATGGTACTAACGTCGTATTTGTCGACTGGTTGAAAAAACAATTAAATAACAAACTAAGACTGAATTATTTAAATGTATAACTGGATAATAATGATTGATCCTATATTTTCCAGTTGACAAATTGCAATTATAGGTATTTGAGTTTACATTTGATGTTACATGCATATTTAAAACAGCAAATTAACATCGATATGTCGTCCTAAACGGCCTCGAGGCGTAAAGGTTTGGATGAAGTTTTTAATGTTGATAGTTGAAAACAAATTGATTGACATAATGTATCTGCTTTTTTTTTTTATAAAAATAAATCTATGAAGTATAATATTTCACAGCTGCTATTAAAAAATCTAGACATGTAATAAATGTTGTGGATAATGTGTACTGTGAAAATATTGTATAAAATGCAAGCAGTAGAATACCCTATGAAAATGATTAGAATGACATCCTTCATTGTGATATCATTGACCTCAGTATATGGCCAATTCATTTCCATTTTCTTCCACCTGATAATCGTGAAAATCGTCTCAAGATTCGATAATCTGCACACGTACTTATTTGATTCATAATATATGTCTAAGGTAACTATTAACGAAAACTTGAATTTTTAATTTGATGATATTCGTCACTTTCCAAGTCTCGCAATCATGCAATAGTGCATTGAATATTGTACCACCAATAACAAGATTGTAATTGATACAAATAATTATATCTGATATTTTAAGACTTCGTGGCCATTGATTATAAAATGCATCTTTGTCATCCATTGATTCAGTAAGTGCGTGAATTTGAACAATTGTTACATATTGGTATCCTTATCTTGAATCTTGCTGTGATTGCATTACGTAATGGCTACCAGTCGACAATACTCTGCTTTGACCTCACTTCATAGTAATAAACTAACTCCACTACTATAATGATTTATGTGACTCTGCATTCCAGATAGCGCAATGAGCCCAAGAATTTCATCGAGTTTATATCTGTCCATTTCTTAAGTCACCTGTTTCAGTTTCGTTGAGCCAGTATAATTGTAAAGTTTCGGGAATGTGAGTTACCCACAACTACCTAGATTATTGGAATTGATTCAACTTCCTGAATTGGTACTCAACCGTTCTCCTGATGGCACTTACTATTTTAGCAGAGTTTAATATGATAACGGTAATTCACAACCATGTTATTAACGGTCACCTCGTATAGGCACAGTAAGCACTTTATAATGAATGAATTCAATTCGTCTGAATGTTTGATTCCAACCCTGACTGTCGCAATTTAGTTTATAAAATCCTTTAACTAAAAATTAATCGATAATTTAGTGTGTATAATTTAACGGCAAATGACAAGCATATTCACTTACTGCGAAATTCACCTGTTGGATTATGTTATTTATATATAATAGGTATATATTTATTAGGCATATATTTCTAGGATACATTAAATAAACCGTTTCCTGAATTAACTTCGTTATATACATGAATTCCCCTTTTCGTTTAACCACGTGTAGAAATCATTAAGAATATTTATATTTCCTAAGCTTTCTCATAAATTCTATATAATCCTGGAATTATTTCAACAGTGTTTCATCATATTATACGATTTTTATCATATATATCGTAATATATACTGATGGCATTAAATATTATGTATATATTTTATTTATAACCAAAGGTTTTATACATTATATAATAAACATATGACAATTAATGTACTCTATACAAGTCCTCGTTAATATGCATATTATATATTCAACATTAATCAAAGTCATAATTTTCTTTGAACACATAATTTTCCTGCTCAAGTATAGGTACTAAAGGAAAAGCGATGAAAATTCATTATAATATACGGAATAAATATTGGATGTGGTATTTTTCTTTAAATTTTTAATTGTAAAAGAAAATTAAAAATATAGACAATTTAATTAGTCTTATTAATGAATTTAAAAAGAAATGAAAAAAAGGAAGTTAACATATAAATGATGTTAATAATTTTAATTACACAAGATTATATAGTTCACATTAATTCTAATTTATATTTAAGGATATTATACCAGTGTATCCTTTTATTTTATTGTGTGACACTTCTTGTTAAATTGAATGATATACAAATTTTAATTAATTTATTTCCAAACACACTTGTTATATGATATTAATGTATTAGAATACTAGAATTGGAATAATAATTATATAACATTAATGGTGATATTCTTATGAGTATATTTAGTAAAGTAATATCATATGTTTGGTAATTATTTATCAAACATATGATATTACATATATTTAAATGAATTTATGGCGTGTAAATCTACTACTAGATATTTATTCATCATGTCGATTAAAACTATATTTATATTTAGTCTTGATCACACGTCATCGTTAATTTATATCATAAACGGAAATATCCAGAAATTTATACGCCTACAATATATTATTCGTTGATTGGCCGACTATCATCAAGGCTATTCATCCCAACATTTGCCTAAACGAAAAATGTCACTGGTAATTCGATCACGATATATGTCAGTAGTGGCGTGTGATCGAAGACTAAGAGAAATTTAATTAATGACTGATAGAAAAACTATGATCAAAAAACTATAGATAGCTTGAAATATATGCACCACTCTGCTGAAATATTCAAATATATAGCCGGAAAATTATAATTGGTTAACATTCACATTCGGCAAAGGAGCATTTATAATGCCAGCCTTGAGGCGTCAATGTTAAAAATATATAATTAATTATGTTTGCTTTTCGATACTATTATTTATTGGCATATCTTATTGACAGATATAAGGAATAACATTATTCCTTTGGAGATAATATTTTACATGTTGTTTGAAATTTCTATTATTATACTTCTGATTATATTATTGAATATTGTCTCAAATTAAACTCTATATTTGTATATCAAATCATATGGTGCAGGAATGATTTAATCATGTTTGATTGAAAATATCAAATATTGTGGTCCAACGCAGCAATGAAAATCAATAAATTTCTGTATGTCAATCATTCTGATAGCGTCATAATATACAATTGTTTATAATTGTATAGTATTAAAATCATATATTACTGTTAAACAAAGGATTATAATTTCATGTTGCTAATTTATCAAAATTATTTTATTATCAATAACATTGTTGTTAATAATATTTGCTTTAAACAATCATTTTGAATGTTATTACTGGTTCAAATTATATCAAAACATTAAAATCACAATATATCTATAGAATTTTAAGTGTTCTACGTCTTGCATAGTAAAATCCAAATAATATGACAATGATGATGATGATGGTCATCATCATCAGTCTATAAGATTCCACTATTGGACGTATATATGTCACCCCAAATTCTAATCAGTTTACATTGTACCATCATCTTAACGTCCAGCAGTTGCCAGCACCCCAAACCAGAAGCATCAGCTTGTTTATGCATAACAACTTGATTGTCCAAATTGTATAACAACCTATCCTTTTCCCAATGAATATTATGTGGACAAAATATTATTATCTGTCTGTCATTATAGGAATTGTAAGTGTATATATTGTCTCTTTCGAATGAAGATAAAAAAAGGTCATAACCTTCGAGTTTTTTTTTTTTGTTGTCTATATTAGGAATATATTAGCGTCACATAACATCCTCTTTTGGCATGCAATTATGTATTTTTTTTTATCCAATTTAAATTTATATTTACTATTTACATTAGAGATATAGTTTAGCTGCTCATCATATTATAAATAAAAAAAATTGTTAAATGCAACTATAACCTTCATAATATACTGTTCATGACCTAAAAATTGATCCTTAAATTATATTCTAACTACTACAAGGGGGGGGGGGTACGTATTATACGAGAACTTTTGTGTACAACGTTGGCAATATATGCATTCAGTACTGTACAGGATATATTTATTGTTATGTACTCGTATATAGTTGAATTGTACATCATGGAACCTAGAATTAGTATAGATAGATTGATGTTTGTGTAGATTGTCTTATATACTTATTATAGATATTATTATATACATTATTATATATATATATATATATATACAATTTGTACATACAGCAGGTATCATTTTTTTTTGCGACAACGTTATGCAATTATCAGCAAACTGTTGCTCTTCCACCAGGGAGGTATATAAAACGGAGTATGGAACAACACTAGATGGTATTGATCAAATATACTGATGATAGTTGATGATACTGTGATGAAGAAAATGACAAATAATAAAAGGATAACGATTTTCAATGATGATAAATTTGTAATTTAACTTCTTGTGAAAGAGACTGAAGGAAAAAGAGTGATGTCTTGTTATAATGTACTCGTACTTTAAATATAGTCTCTTATTCATTTTTATCGTCATATTTCTAAGTAAATAAATACTTTTCCTTAATATAT
>JANSTX010055109.1:0-10451 GCA_027564355.1 Penthetria funebris
ATGTAATGTATTATATAGTTGACATTATGTTGAGAGTTGAAGGCAATGAAGAAAAAAATGTAAGAGGTTCAAATCTTTCTTAATGTGGTATTATAAATTTCCTACAGTTTTTTATTTTAATACTCTCTAAAACAATCAGAAGCGGATGTCATGTGGATATTCTGGATTTTCGTGTTAAAGTCGAATGTATATTATCCACATAAATTAGGGTTAACATACGATTTTGGCGCCTTATTTTTTTAAATACCGGTAACATAGACATTATTGGCAGGTGTGCTTAAAATGAATGTGAATATGTATACTTATACTTATATTATATTATATATAATATATTTATACTTAGGTTTTTATACAAAATGTATACTGTAATCTACTTCTAATCGTTTTATATTTATCATCATATACAGTGTCCGACTAACATCTAGAGCTTATTTAAACTATATTTACTTTCTTAATATTCATCGCATCGAACCAGTACCTTTTCTTTGCCACAGTAGTTTTGGTCCATAGAGTCTTCTACTACGTTATGAATTCCAGGGAAACACATTTCGTCCAATATCATCAACCAGACATATAAGTCGCAGATTCATTATCATTATCTTTTTGTGTTCATCGCATTTCATGTTAAAAATTTTAATCTGCATCTAAAGTATATGTATTAACGAAAATTTGTCAGTTTCCAAGTCTCGCACCCACACAATATCCTGTTGCGCATTTTGTTTGCGTAAAACAATATATTTTCTCGCACCATCATGTCTTGCCAGATTTATATCTTGTCTATTTTTGTATTATCGACTACAAGACAGCATAACATTGATGAACCAATGTCAATTAGTTTTATCTTTGGAATATTGACCTTTTGGTCGAACTATCAAACTATATTTCATTAGTTGCACCAATTACGTCCATATCTGTTTATGCCAATAAACTTATGAAGTCGGCAAAGTCAAGATCTTCAAGTCGATTGGTTAGATCATATCTCATATACCATTTGGTCCGTTGTTCACCTTTGTCATAATCCAGTCTTTGATCTGTACATGATCTACCTCGTTATAACTTTTCTGACAGTTTTCTTATCAGGTCTATCTCGTTTTATTTAAAATTATTATTATTAATCATAATTTGTGTCCGATCTGCAATATTTTTAAAGTGTTGTTATTGTAAAATTAAAATTCAAAATTTACATTTTGTGATCGATTACTATTTAAGAGGTTATAATGTATCGTGTTCTCGATGCTTAGAACCTAATCCGATATGCGACATTAACAAATAATTTAAAATTGTATTTATGTAGCTGTATTTAGTATCTACATGTTCTGAATTTAGAATGCAAATGTCGGGTCGATGATTTTTGGCAGTCAGGTACGTCGATATTTTAAATTGGATAAGTAGTGGTGATTAAGGATCACGTAGGGCTCATTGTTGAGTGGTGATTTCAGTTCACGTAAACCGATAATGTTAATACCAAATAGCAACTGTTCAATTATTTCTATTGTTCAAAAAAGATTTATCTTTGATCAGTTAAGTACTGATGACATCCATTAAATATATTAAAAGATAAGATGTATTGATTATCTATCTATTACTAATATACACGATAATTAAACAATAATAACAATAATAATTATGATTAATAATAATAATAATTTAATTATAATCTTTTAATTTGATATCTTTTTTTATTGAGTATATAATACTATTTATAGAAACCTTGTAACATTCAGTCGCGCACAATGAAAATTTTTGATCGCTTCTGATAATGCGGGTACTTTTCCAAAAGTTTTGATTTTATATTTATTATATTGCTAAAATATGATACTTTGATTCTTATAAAAAAAAAGTTAAACTATAATAAGTTGCATTAGAAATATTTAAAAAACTGTCTAAAATAGTACGCGAATAGGCAGTTTTTTAATTCAAAAATTTTCATACTACGCGACTAGAAATTTGATGTGGCAAACTCTTTACCAATGCATTTTCTGTGAATTAGAATTAAAAGATCACAGTCAGTCTTTACTATCTGCAATACGCAAATTTAATCCAAAAGTTCACAATTGATTATCTTTCTTAACTTTGTCGCACTGAACTGACAACACAAATTCAATTCTCGAAACAATAAAACAACACTTAGACCACTTGGAAAAGGTTCATCAGACGCTAACTGATAAATGTTTTGTCCGTACTTTGTTCTGCATTTGATCAATTATATAATAATGCACTTAATTACAAGTACTGGATAACGTTTATACTAATTCTCTTACCTGACAAAAACTGAAAGACTACATGTCTTTATCAGTACTTCTTTCCAAAAATACATATATGCAAACATATCATTCTTAAATCCCCAGGTATATTTTTAGCATCGATTACACGTCATTACTGACATATTTCTCCGGTGACACCACGCGTAGGTAAAAATGGATTTAGTAACGTCGATATAGTGTTATTTAACTATAGAATTATTTTATTATTTATTTTAACATAATCCTTATTTTAATTGAAAATTAAACATTTAGATATTCCCTAATTTACCAGCAACTACCTCCATACAATATTTTCTGATGTAATCGAAATGTGTTTTCAAAAACTAAACATTATTATTTATCCTTGTTTCAGATAATTGATATTGATCCATTTTGGGTGCCATCAACCGATGAAGAGTATTTACATTTTGGTGACAAAGCGGATACTTCAAATCGTGCTAAAATTTATATGGACAGTGTGCGAAAACGTAAAGGTTTAGCTGTTGAAGAAAAATTAGTTGAACATGCCGAGAAACAAAGAACATTATCAAAAAAGAAATAATTTTCTTTATTTATTTAAATGTTTTTATTGCATTTTTATTGTTTATAAAATAAACAATATATTTATTATTTTGCTTTTAAAATATTTTTTTAATCAATCGTTTGTTATTTATATATGTACACTGGATACGGATGAAAATTTATTCGGATGTGACATATATGCATCAAAGAAAATTTCTAATTCAAGACATATCTAATTGGCAAATACTGGTACTGCTTTTAAAATCAATTGATTTAAATTATCCATAATACAATACGTTCAAGTAGCATAATAACGCGGTGAATAAACGTAGTTCGTATAGTTTTATCGCTGACTTCAAATGTTTTTAATGGACGTTTACATATATAGTCTCGATGCAACTTTACAGAGTCGTCAATGTTCGGTCCCAATAAACACTTGTTTATAACTTAATATTCATCGATAATACCACCATAAAGTTATGTGTTCCTGGTGTAAGTATGCAAAAATTGTTAAAATGAATTAATTTTGAAAATCTTTATCAGGAGAGCATAACTATTGTATAAGCACATATTATTTTTGGATATATTTAAAATATATCATCGACGGTTACATATATGAACTTTATGGAAAAATATACCATGGATGGTTAGAGATATGGGCTCAATGTTTATGGGTAAAGTAAATAACCAAAACTTATTCTTCTACCACTACGATCTAACCTGTTAGAATTGAAGTAGGCCGCGTTTCCGATCACTTAACAAGTTTATCTTTATTATTTTCCAAATACATACCTGTCTTTAACACTATTTTCATAAACAATAACATCATAAAGTTATGTATTCCTGTCGCAAATATTTAAAGTTTGTTAAAATCAATAATATTATTTTCTTAATTTATATCAGGACGACATAACTTTAAGCAAATTTAGTTTTTGAACAGAATTAAAATATCTAATTAACGGTTATATACTTATATAGCCATAGTGCAAGTAAACAAATAAATTATAATTTTAATCACCTATGTTTTTTTTTGGGCATAATTAAAGTTATATCTTTTGAATAATAAACAAGCCGAACCTTTCCGAAATGTGCAGATGGCGTGTACATTCAAAAATTAAACATTTTCGAGATAGTAATAATTTAAAGCATGTGTTCGCATATTTACTGTTAATGTAAAATAAATTAGAAGTTTTTAAAATAGAACATAATAAAGTAAATAAATAAACAATCTTCTGAAATACCAGGATTGCAGAAGAATTTAGATAGTATGTAAATGGAAAACTTACATATTCTGTAAGAACAGGGTAGCAGAAGTGTTTATAGATACTGAAAAACATTTACTTTCAATGTTGTTCGTTTACCTAAAGAGTAACAGGATAACAAGAGTGTTAAGAGGGTTAACAATAAAAGTATGCATAGTAGAAAGTATAAATAAAAACTATGCGATAAAAGGAATGTAACTTCTTTGAAATAATAAGAATAAAAAATGCATGTTGTAGAATTAGGTACATTCTAAAATAAATTAGTTTTACTTCTACAGCACCAAGATAACAGAAATATAAGTGTAAAGAGTAACTAAAATAAAGAGTAGTGTGATTAGTGACACGATGGTCAGGCCACAACTGACGGGATAGGGTTAATTTGGAAGTAGGAGAGGAGCGTAATATGCAGAGATACTTATACACATTAACTTAAAATAAATTATTGTTTTGCAAGTATATCACCTTTTTATTATTGTAAAAAATCGAAGTTACATAAAATACTATCTGAACTATGTACAAACTTATGCTATTATTTTATCCAGTTGCGTTATATTTTGGTGGTGTTTTTGATAGATTCCCATCTATTAAACTATCATCTTTCTCAATTTCATCTACTTCTAATGATCTGCCATTTAAATTAATGTGAATCGTCCTATAGGAATTTTAATTTTTTTTTTTTTTTACAAAATAACATAAATATAAAAAAATAATACTTACATCATTAATAAAAATACTGCCACTTGTGTTGATGCAGTTAACCAAAATATACCTGGCGTTTTATCAATAGAAGCATTATAAACTTGTGTATATAAAACACCACTGAAAAACGGTACTGCATTATCAAAAACAGATAATATTGCAAATACTTTTCCTCTTTCGGTTGTTGGAACAACTTTTGATGTCATCGAGCGTAAAACAGGACCCACAACTGGACCCAAACTTGAAATAGCACCGCCAACATAAAATAACCATGAAACATCAGCAAATCCAAAAAACATACGCGCAATTGTATGTGCTGTTGCACCAACCATTGCAATTGTCTTTTAGCACAAAAAATAAAATGCATTATTTTCAATTTTATTTTCGGGTTAACTTTCAAGAGAAATTTTTTAAATTCACAAAAAATATGAACCTTTATTTGGGAAACAAAAACTGTATCAAATTATCAAAGCTTTTCTTTGCCAATTATAATTTATAACTTTAAAATTTATTGTTAAAGACAACAAGGCAAAGAAAGTATAATTTGTAGGATCATGTTTTCATGTTAAAGGTTCAAGTCATTGGTGTAAATGTAAACATTCTCTTAAGTAACTATGAAGAAATATCTACCGTGTCTTTAAAACCGAAAACTTTACTCATAATTGGTATACCAAGTAACATCATAACAACATATGCTAATGATTGAAATGTTTTAAAATTACTGTAGATTTCGGTGTTCCAATGAAATTTATATTGGGTATATAAAAATAACATTGGTTTTTCATCTCTTTGGAATGTATATAATGCCATTGTAAACATAAATATCCATAAATATGTACGCCTGTTCATTCGACGTTTTTTAAACATTGTTTTAAATGATTCTATTACATGAGCTCTATCAAAGAAATCTGGTAAAAATCCTGTAATTCCAACTTCAGTAATTGAACGTTGTGTCGGTTTTGTTTTCGACTATGGTAACAAATAATTACATTATCATAATCGCAATAATCAATTTTACAATTTAAAAATAAATTTGTATACCTTTAAATTAAATGTCGAATAAGTAATTGCTAATATCATACAAAATGCATTAATTGCAAACATTATTGGATATGATTTATACACAACGTAACTATACAAATATGAACCTGAAAATGTGTATTAAAACTAAACATTAATCTTTAGCTTATATATTAAAATATAAAAATATTACCTCTTTGCTTTCAATTCAAGAAACGTTTTTGTTACTAAGTATATACGAAAGACTATTTTCTGAGATTTAAATGCTCAGTCTTGGGGGTAACGATGCGGGAGCACAAGGGGGTTAACGAACAATCGCAATTGTTCAGGATTTCTGACCAGCACCTTCATTTCACTCCATCCCATTGCACTGGTACTAAACTTCTAAATGACGGTTCTTCGTTATGTTGTATTTGGACGACATATTGTTTTATAAACCGGGAGATTTGAATAAAGTGTATATTTTGCAATATCGTAATTTCACAAGTTTACATTGATCATATCCCAGTCCAAGATGAGCAGAAATAATAGTGGTGACAGTATGCATGTCTATTTTGCATCAGAATGTACATAAAAAAAATCGCGAAATTTTCCACGATTGCAAATCACTATAAAGAATGCGGGTCATATTCATCAGTTTAGGCGGAATTTTATAATTTTCTAGAATTGTCCACATCATACCACTATCAATACTAACAAATGCTCGCTTGAAGTCGTGCACGATAATAACTATAATCTTGTTTATCGTGTTCAGCAAACCGTTACGTTAGTTATCATATTTTAATTCAATAATAATTTATTGAACGAAAAAAAAAAAACCATTCCGAATATACTCGTCTAATTAAATATTAATTTTTTTTTAATTTACCTAACGCTATCCCAATTGGCATTGTACTTAAATAACATACATCTAAAATAGTCACTCGTAATGTCCTATTTTCAATAGTGGAAACATCTGAAATATATGCAAATGAAGATGCAAAAATTGCAACATCACTACCGGTTAATGCACCGGGCAATGAAGCTGTATAAATAATATATTCAATTGGCCACGATGCTAAAATAATATTAATAAAATAATTAAATTATTTTAAATTAGAATTAATTTCTATAGAAATTACTTTGTGTTGCATTTACAATCATCATTAGTGAATAAATTAATTTGCCAGAGAGACCCATCATTAACGGTAATTTTCTACCTCTGCGATCTGACCATGAACCCAAGAATAATGCCAACACAATTGGTATAATATGACGAGCAATATTATTCCATTGATGGAAATTTGATACAGTTATCTATATGTATACAAAAATATAGGACAAATTATAATTGGAATTTTAATGTAAATCAATGAATTGCATACATGAACTTCCCTATTAATTGCTTCATTTTCATTTAAATTATCACATATCTCTGCTGTTTGATTATGATTTACAGTACATGCCTTATTTAAATAAAATGCCTGTTCTACAACTGAAGTTAACATAAAAGCCATCATATACAGAAACATTGTTGGCTCGACTGTAATTTTTTGATACCATCTTTCGGCACGACGATTTGGAAGCTATATAAATAGTAATTTTTCTTTTAATGAACCTTGGATAATTTTCATTATTATTATTATTATATTATTTATACTAGTACTGTATCGGTATTCATTTTTTTTTCAATAAAATTCAACGTTTGTGAACCCTCTTTATCTGCCATAGAACTCTTACATTTAGAAAATATGAATAGCTTCAGTTTAAAATTTTTTACTTGCTACAAAATTAGCATAATTGTTTTACCTAGTCGGTAAATCCATGACTGAAAATTTAAATGGAAATATTTTAAATATTATATGATGGATATAAAGGATGTGCTATTTAATTCATGATATTCAATAATGATGAAATTGAAGTATATTATGATTCCTTAAATCGTCGATCGATTAATGGAATCCAAACACACGTATAGTATAATACAAGGTCAGTAAATGGTTATTATCATATAGTCTACAGTTTTGATCTGATTATCAAAGGTTAATTGGGTAGATAATAGAGTCAAAGAGTCTGATTGACTATCTGCTATACAACGTTTGATGACATGAATGAATGTATTAAGAAATTTTAATGAAAATACTTTCAACACTGGAGGCGCGGTACATTCCAAAATTATATACTAATGTGTCTATGTTAGTGCCTTTGTTTTCTATCGCATATGAATTTATTAAGGGCTATTCAGCAAATGGAAGAGACTCTTATATACATTCGTTCTGAATATATAGAGATGGAAGCAATTTGGAGCCTAGGTATTGGGTATGGAGGAGTTATCATCCCTTAAACCCAAGCAGATTCTGAGCTCCTTGGGGATAATAGGTTTGGGGGATGTGTTCTAAGTCAGGGGTAGTAATTCTGACAATGTAGTGAGTAGAACGGGGATGCACAATAGGCAATATTGTAGCGGTGCTCCGGTAACCCCGCTAGTTTTTAATTTTATCCAATCACAGGCAGTTTCAAGTGAATATTTATGCTTATTGACACAATAATAACATTAGAATGTAACAAGTATTGAGATCTCGCAGGTAATATAAGTTATTGATAAGATGTTTAGCCAATGAGTAACGAACGATACAAAAA
Source organism: Penthetria funebris (assembly GCA_027564355.1). Lineage (NCBI taxonomy): Eukaryota > Metazoa > Arthropoda > Insecta > Diptera > Pleciidae > Penthetria > Penthetria funebris. The sequence goes on from JANSTX010055109.1 coordinate 8,366, forward strand.
CATGGTAAATCTGCATAATCTAAAGTACATAGAATCGCAAAAGATATCGAACCGTGTACTATAGGAACTTTATTAACATTTATATCTCAACTCCACGTCCGATATAGCTATTAGTTGGTTGTTAAACCTGTAACCCGTAAACATATTTAATTTTAATAAAAAAGAAAGATTTTCAATAAATCAATTAGTTGTTTTGTGTTTAACTTGAGAATTCAGATAATTTTTGTCAAGATGTTGATTTATATAAAAACATTATTAAATCTATGATTTAAAATTGAAGTGATATTACAAAATACGAAATTCACTATAATCCGCGGGATGATAGATAATGCGGACGCAAGAAACAAAGCGACGAAAAACAGTCAAAATGGAGGCTAGTACCATTGAAAGGGTATGAATTTAATTAAAGGTACTGGCCATATATCGTGAACAATAGCGGTTGATCGTTGACGCCCTATGCTCGTGCGTGGAGCAAAGGTTTGAGATGATGATGACACCAAAATTTAATCTAAAATTTTAACTTGAGAAATGCTTCAAATTTTAAACATTATGCTAAATATTGATAATAAAAATCACATGTTTATGATCAATTTTAAACAATTAGCTGATTAATTTGATTTCACAATTTACATTTAAAATGCTATCTAATACGAGTATAATGTCAAAACTTGTAAACTAATGTTTATTATGGAATTATCTCAATATTAAATATAACTAAATAGTAGTTTTTTTTATAAAATAACAATATTATCTTTTAGGAATTTCTGAATGTGTTTCACTTAATATAACAAGTATAATATTTTTTAATTTCTACTTAATTGTTGCTAAATTCATCAAAATTTAGATTCAAGCAACTCATGCAAAATACAAATCAACAAATTTGAAACCATTGTTTATGCATAAATATAACTTACGAAATGATTAAGTATAAAGTATTTGCCACACCACATTTCTTTTCGCGTACAAGAAAATTTTTGATCGCTTCTGACAAAGCGGATACTTTTCCAAAAGTTTTGATTTTACATTTATTAAATTTCTAACGTATGATACTTTGATTATTATAATAAAAATAGGTAAACTATAATAAGTTGAATTAGAAATAATGAATAAAACTGTCTATTCGCGAACTATTTTGGAAATAGTACATAAATAGTACATAATAGTCAAAGTATCATATGTTAGCAATATAATAAATGTAAAATCAAAACTTTTGGAACAGTATCTGCATTATCAGAAGCGATCAAAAATGTTCATAGTACGCAAATGAAATTTGGTGCAGCAAACCCTTTAGTGATATATAGACGAGTAAATTATAAATAACTTACTTATTTTCGAGAAAAATCAGTACTAAAGAAACATAAGTTAATTTTGAAATGAACAAGTGGTGTTTAAATTAATCAAAGCAATGTAATATATATATAAATATATATATATTTATATTCAGGGACGTGCGGTAGCTATTTATTATGATATGCGATTTATATGGGACTTGAGTTAAGTTATCACTGACATTAGTATTCAGTATTGATAATATTGTTACACATATCATGGTTTTAAATTATATATACAGTAGCGACCACAACGATTAATGTTGACTTTCATACTATTTGTAAAACGAAATAAAAATAAAAGAAAACATGCAATGTCATCTAACGTCGAAAATAATAAATAGCAATTCATAGAAACAAACTAGAATAATAATAATAAAGTGGAGAAGAACTACTAGCAGGCACTCTATACAATTAGTCAGATATACGATCTGATAACCAAGTACATAATTGATTGCATTACATGACTATTTTACATTTAAACATATCAAGTCTTTGAGTTATTTGCCTCTAGTTGGAATTTAATGGTTGAATAGCCAACAAAAAATAATATATTTTAATGTACACTCCATGTGCAATTAAAAGCTTATACATAATAAACACAATTCGTAATATTGACGATTTTTGTGTTTAAAAAAAATTAAAGTAAATTCAGAAACACAAACGGACGCTTGTGTTTCCAATTTATTATTATTATTATTATTTTTTCTTTAACGACCAAGGCCAGTTTGACCCAAATAGTCTTTTCAACCTCTGGT
>JANSTX010055110.1:8983-26775 GCA_027564355.1 Penthetria funebris
AACTGGAAAATATAGGATCCAGTTATACCTAGTTACCTAGTTACCTAGTTACATCATTACACCATTAGCACCATCTTTTTATCAGCGATCACACGCTATTACTGACATAAACTGTGATCGAGTTACCGGCGGTTTCGCCGCGTGTAGATAAATATTGGTTGAGTAACCTCGACCATTTTATTCGTCACCTTGTTATAGTAGTCGTAAATATTGTAATAATAAGGCATCAACTAGAAAAAGGTATATTTGGACACATCTCGGAAACGAAGACATGAACGTTCGCTTTTAAAGACTACTATATAATTTGTATAGGACACGTAATAAACAATGAAGAAAAAGATGAAAATTTATCCGCTACTACCCATAATCGATATTTATCTCAAATATTTTCCAGAGTACGTCTTTAATAATATTAAATCTTATAAAATTTCATATCTTTTGGAAAAGGATTATTGATAAAATAATATTTATATTGAATTTTTGTACATTATATTAAGATTTATTACAATTCTATTTATAAGAGTTATAATATTATTATTATGTTCCTAAAAGATTTCGCATGAGTTCATAATTCATATATAGAAAGATTATGTTCACCTATATGAATTTATTGAATTTAGAAAAAAAGGAAAAAAAAAACCATTTATTCATATACATTTCGGTAAGAATTGATGTACACTTTTAACATATTTTACGATTTTCACCATATATAATGGACGAAGGAGGAATGTATAGGGACCATAAATATTTGTGATATTTCGGAAATATGGAAAAGTATATAATGAATAATACTAACATTTATATAAACTGTTTTTATTTTTATTTTTATTTTTACGATTTTGCAAAGGTTATAGTTGATTATATAAAACAACTGAATTTTATAAATATCATATACGTTGGAAGTTAAATTATTCCCACGATTCTTCCATATAATATAATGAATAATTTCGTTAATATTATTATTAATTATGAACTTAACTAAAGTTGATGAATGGATTAGTGGTCAACACTAGTATCAAGAGGTTATTTCATTCATTTCGCAATCATAACTAAACGCAGAGCGTTATGTTTGTCAACAACTTTCGAATGAATTATTTTAATTACCACCATCATCAAGAATTATATCAGCCAGTACGTCTCAAGGACACTCATAGGGTGACATTACGATGCTTATTTTTCCGTTTCAATTTTTTTTTTTTCAAATTTTGAGATTATGTGAAATTTGTGTTGACTACTACATTAGTTTGCGATATGTTCTTTAGCGCAATCATCTCATGCAAAATAATTTTCCAAATAATTTTCTAAATATTGGCTGCCTTCTACCTGGCCTATTATTTAATTATCGACTTCAACTCAGTTCTTGCTAATTATTATATAGTATATTATCAGTGGATAACCAAGTTGTCTTCTGAATTATATTGTGATTGAATATTGTGCCACCAATTACAATATTGTGATTGTTGAAAATATCGTTTAGGTCATCATTAACTATAAAATGTAACTTTGTTTTAAAAATCTGTTGCCAACGGCCATATCGGTCATTTAACTCATTAGAATAAATGATTTCATACTATCATTCCTAATTTTTTTCATTTACTCGTACTATTTATATTATAAATAAATTAAATTTTATGTTGCATGCCAAATCGCATGGAAAATGGTAGTATTCATTACTAAATTTAACAATTTTCATTGTCGCCATTTTAGATTTCAAAATATTTTATTTTCCCCAAAAGACCTAGCATTGTTTCCCTTAGTTTTTCTTTATGTTCATGTCTAAAAATAAATAAAATAAATCTGTTTTACAACTCACATTTTTTCTATAAATATTTTCATGAAATAAATTTACATTAATTCACTTCACTTTCATTTCGTTGCTTAAGGTTGTTGGTTGGGTGGTTTATCAATCAAAATGTTGAATTATTTTATTCCCTTTACAGTATTATTTCATGTACAATATGTTGCAAATGATTGAATGATGAAGACTGTATCCATTGTTTGTGTTTCGTTGATGGATTTTTAATGTTTTCTGATAAAAATCTTCATATGATTTATGAAAAATTGATCTGTAAAATTATTTATGATGTTTTTATTTATATCGTAGATAAATTTGCATTGATGTCTAATTTAGAAATATTAAACTTATTTTGTATAAACATGAATTAATGGTGACAAAATTTTGTATCTGAAATTTTGAGGAAAAACAGAAATGAATGTAAAATTGATTTTTAAATAAGATATTATGTTAACTGAGTTATATTTTAATTTATTAAACATAGCAAAAGAGTGTCAACGAATGTTACACAATTATAGGTGCACACTAATTTTAAGTATTCCTGCGGAGACCTAGCCTTAGTAGTGATGATATGCCGGTAAATTTAAATTGATAGTGGCAATGTAATAAGTATATTCTGTAGCTATAGATTGACAGGAATCATTTGCTAGTATTTAAGGATTTTGAAATGAATCAGAGAATAAATGAGTGCCATAATTTGTAATTGAGTTGAAAAAAAAAAAAAACAGAATATCGTAAATCAATTTGTGAACATAAATTTGGTGGATTTATATTGGAAATAATTATTTAAAACTAAGTTTAAGTCTGAATATAAATTATTCGGGGCCCGTTACGATAGTAATGCCTTTTACTACTTATTGAATACAAACAGCTGAGTATCACAAAATATGTGTAAACAAAAAAGTTTTATCAATACTAATCATGTTTTCAAATGATCATCTAGACCTTAAACTATATATTATTCACAATTTTATTTTATTACAGGTTACGATCTTAAAGCAATTATTAAAAAGAATCAAAATCCTTAAAATGTTTTAGCATCAAATTTCAAAATTTTTTGCCTGATTTTTGAATCATAATCATAATTACATTTCTAAAAATTATAAAAAAGATTAAAATTAAATTATTTTTCATTATAAAGACTAATATAAAATTTATCATCACTCAAATATAGATGGTTTATTCTTATAACTAACTAGTACAGTGTATATGTCACGTTATTTATTACCGTTGACACGCCAAAAATTTACTGATCTTGTGATCGAGTAAGCGGGTGACACCGCATGTGGAAGTTACCATTTCTAAAATCACATAAAAATGCTGAATATTTTCTATTCCAATCGATTTGTTTCAAGCATTATTTTTCAAAATTCGGTGACAAAATCTATACATTTTGTAATCATCGTCATTAACCTGTACGCGAGCCTTAAAATATAACATAGGGTGATGTTAATTTGCCATTTCACGTAATTTTCACGTAACATCAAATGTCAACTGAAAATCTACATTAGTTGTAATATGTGTTGTGAAACATGTACTTAGTTGTCAATAAATATTTGAATATTTTGATAAGTATCATAAATGGTATGTAAATCCAAAGTTACATAGTTTGTTGCTGCATCAACCCTTAAAACAAGACATTCTTATTCATATTTTTAGGCATGACTAATTGAAGTATATATTCTATGCGATCGTGATTTTGAGTAATTTTTGAATATTAGTCAACCACAGTACCAAAAAATTCAAAGTTGTTCGTAACTCTTAGAATGAACTGCACTTTTATGAAACATTGTTTGTTTTTATAGAGACTAATTTAGTTTCTTTACATGTTAATTAGTAGTCATATACAAATTATTGTTAAGATTGAAATGTATATTCCATGAATATGTACATGATATATTCTACGAATTGTTATTGATAGATCATTTTAATATTCGTTAATTGCTTCTGTAAGGACGTATTACACATTAACTTCTTAATAATCTATATACAATTACGTAATATTTACAGTCCTGAATGAAAACTTTTAATTAAATTCTTGTGATAAATTGAGTGGTAAATTTATGCAAAATTTAATTGAAAATTTTACAATATGTTTTGCTAGATTAACTGCTTTGCTTAATATATAAATTAAATATATTGCTTAAATATTTCAATACTAAATAAAACAATTACTCTTATTTATCATACTTTATGTCAGCTCAATTTTATGCAATATATTGGATATGCAAGTTAGTTATAAAAATTGATTTTAAATTATCTTATACGAGAATCATATACAGAGTTACAATTAGTTTAATAAACTTTAATAATCTGTTAAAAATGATTAATGTTCTGATTTGTTTTAAATACCCATACTCTAATATTCAGCATATTAAACTATTTTACGATTTCACTATTAAAGTTTTTAGACAATTAGAATATAGGATTTATAAGGTAACATGAATTTAATTATAACTATAGTCAGGTTGTTATCATTGAATTAAATAAACATAACTTTAATATTTGTAAATTTGACTATATATATTTGGAACATATAATTAAAACATTATATTCAACTACATTAAAGTATAATGATGATTAACGATTAAGTACAGAATTTCTCTGGTGGTGAATGAAGTTGTCGTGATTAACATTTTGATGTTGATCAATCTATAATTGTTAATTTCATCTAGTGTGATCTTAGTCAAACATATAGGTAATAATGTCTTGTTTGTGAACCTGTTAAATAAACAGCTCACAAAGTAGGTAGATATTGATTGACACAATCACTCTAACGAATTATTGAAATATTTAACCGATCATCTGTATTTTTCATTATATATTAGAAATTATGTATAGGAATGGCAAATTAACATTGTAATTCCACACTAAGGGTCCTTGAGGTGCACAGTTTATGATGATGATGATAATGACAAAAATTCTAATTAACTATATTCTATATTAGCAAAATTAACAGGACACCCTGAAACTGAAACTATATAATTACGAATCACATATATTTCGTAAACAAATACATATTAAACGACTAAATTCAGCTTTCAAATAACAATTTTGCAAATGCTAAAAGCATTGATTTCAAATTTTTGCTTATAGAAAATCGGAAATTTTACACATACAATTTCTAAAATTCTTTAATTCATTTGAATTTAAATATTATGATTCAAGGATATAATTTTGCCTACATTGTAAATAACTTCAATTTTTCAAGGGCTGTTTGGATTCAAATTTTAAGTCAGTGAAAAATGTCTGTGCAAATTTTCTTAAACTCTTTAGTATTAGATTTTGTAAATTATTAATATAAAGAGCGAAAATTTATAGAATTTATTCTAAAGTATGCCATGAATTCTTATTGATTACGAGTATTTATATATAAATTCTAATTTTTATTCACAACAAAAATAAAAATTATTTTACTCTCTCATATTTGATATTTGACGGAAGAAAGAAAATTAATCTACATCAACTTCTTCTGTACATTTATATGAGTCAGGCAGTTTTAACGATATTTAGTCAGTCTAATAAACAAAAAAAATATTATCATTAACATTAGTTTCTCATCATCAAAATAATATTCTGATGCCAAATTTTTAAATTATATGTCATAAACAGTATTATTCTTATGTTTATTTCCGATTAAGTCAGTAATAAAATCGAAATTTTGAAGTGAACGTTTTGGTCAATTGTTAATGAGACTTTTTTTTTATACTAAACGGGAATTTTAGAAACTATAACATAATAGTGATGAAAAATGCCAAGAATTTCCACACATATTTAAAAATAATGATAAAGTAATGAAATCAAATATAATTAAAGTAATCTCGAGCTTTGTTTCTTATATTCTGTAAAGTAATGTGATGAATTTAAAATTTGAATTAAATTTATTAAGTTACAGCTGAAATATGTAATTAGTTGAGTGTATTTTTAAAATGTAATATGATTTAATATTTTGTGATAATTAAATTTTTTATCAAATGTATATTTTTTTAAAAATTAATTATGGGATAATAAATTCTCTGTATTTTTATTTAGTCATCCCGTTAGCCCAACCTAATGCTAACCCACACCTATGCACTCTAGTAGAAATATATTTTTTAAAATTTATTATGTCTCATCTCAGATGCCATTAAAATCGAATGTTCACTTCTATTATTATCCTATATATTAGTCTTAGCATTTTATGACTTTGCATTGTTTATGATCAGCATAATTCATGAAAGTTTAAAATATAGAGTTTTATGGATTTCTTAGATAATAAAGAATGATTCCAAGTTTACTTTATTGGACGAAACTGGTAAAATTAGGTTCTGATTTTTATTGTTAAAGTTGAGTACAGGGAAAAATGAGAATTGTACTTCTATAGTAAAAGTTTAATATAATTTTTTTTTTATTATTGTAATGTTATACTTATCAAGTCTAGGATTTAAGAATTTTTTTTTTTTTTCTTTTCTATAATTAATAATATATTATTTAATATCTTACAGTTAAAATCTAAGAGTCTAACACATCTTGATACGCTAGATGAATCACATAATTCAACCCAAACTGAATGCCTTTCACCAAAAACAAAGGTAAGTTTATTATTAATATCCTTTTTGTTTCAACAGAGATAAATGCATAAATTTATAATTATTTTAAGTAATTGACAGTGGGCATTACCGATTTTCCATGAATTTTGTGCCGATACATGTTATTTATTACTTGTGATTTTGGCTGGTCTATTTTTTTAAATAAATATTTTAATATTTTTAATTAATAACAATAACACACTTTTTGAATATTGGTTTTTATGTTTCATTCTAATTTACATGAATTAATATCTTTCTGACAATTATTTCATTAGAATCTGACATGTGTGTAAAAGTAATAAATTCTACATGTGCACGGAATGCATTTTTGTTTTGAATTGTAAGGGATGAAACCTATCATATTTCAGTTAAATTAAAATCGTATTTATGGTGTAAGTGCAAGTATAAACGCGAAACCGAAAACTGCAGAACTTTCAACCAACTTTCAAAGACGATTTTAGAGGTTTATTATATAAAAATGTTTGCAAGTATCAATTTTTGATTGAAGTTGAATGTGCTCAATACTAACACAGGACAAGACAGGACAAAAACAGAATTTTATAATTAAAGCTGATATAATCATACATAAATCTGCAGAAGAATTTTGAACATAATTGATTTACACTCCAAAATTTTTCAATAATTGTCCATATATTTAGGATGACGATCATACATAATATTCTATGAAAATAATATAATTTAATGATTATAATTAAATTATAATGTCACATATTAGACGACTTTTTAATATAATATTTTTATAAATATTTGTTTAACTTTAATTATCCATTTAATTAAAATTCTTAAGGGTGAATTTTTGGAAGTTCAAAATACAGGCAATAATATTTGCTGTATACCATCATCGCCATCGTCCACATCATCGTCTGTTATAAAGAAATCGTCTTCATTAATAAATAGAAAAAAACCAATTTTAACAAGAAGTGAAGTGAGTATGAGTAACTCTACATAATTTTTGTTGTAATTATTTCAAATTAGTGAAATTTATATAGTGCATGAACTTTATGTTTCCATATTATAAAAGTGAAATTTATTTTCATCAACAAATTATCTTAAAAACACAAAGTTTTGGATTAATCAGAATACACAAAATTATATTTGTCGATTATAATTAAAGGGGTTTATCGATCGTACTATTATTATTATTGGGTGTTAATTGTCAGCATTCGGTCATTTATAAATGACTTTGAATACTATGGAATTGTCTTAGCATGTATATTACATACAATATAATAGGATTATATAAATCCAGTTAAAAACTCTGTAGAAGTCACATGAAAATTAATCAATTTATTCAAGATGTTGAATTCTGGTTTCGAATTAATAATTCTCATCAGTACAATAATTACCAACAAAGAAAGAAAAAAAATTCTACTGCGTTAATTGCAGAACTGAGTTATAATTTTAATAAATTTGTCTATAATACCATTCACAAGAATCAGAAACTTTCGGTGTGAAATTGCGGGCACAGGTCTAGAGTGTGCATACAAATTAAACTACGAAACTATACATTTACTGTCAAACTAGTCATAGCTATATGACACTGTTGAATTAGTCAGTTAGTGGAACCATATATGAGTTTATACGTTTTATCGCAATTACATGATGGCAATTGTAACTTAGCCACTTATATGGTTAAATTTTAAAAATACGACTAGGAGATACTTCGTTTTAAAATTGAATCATGTACAATATATAATTATTTACAATTTACAGAAATGTAAATTTTATTATAAATACATACATTTCGTTTTCGTTTTATTATTTATGTTTGTATTACATTTGACAGAAGACCGACAATAGCGTTCTTTGATTGTACACTTTCAATGCAATTGGAACTTGATGCAGTGCATTCAAAATTCATCAGCAGTAATAATTCATTTTGGATTATGCATACATCAGACTTCCAGAAATCATATTCAAATCTTGGTTTTATTTTAACGAACTGGCTGCAATTTATAAATTGTACCACATGGCTAAAATAATTAAATTTTGAATTGTATAATTATAATTGATTATATATTTTACATTTGGTAAATTTCAATTATAGTTTTTTTTTTTTTGGTTCACATTAAATGCCACCCTATACACCCATGTGAGGGTGAATATTAAGATTGACGATTGTTCAGTGACACATGTATTTATAAAATATACGCAAATTCAGGCTACATAAAGTTTTAAAATGTATATGCATGTTGTTACAGTTTTGTATATAATCTAATTATAAGTACAGTATTTGCATAAATGCATTAAAATAAATTATGTAATGTTATATATTTATATATGAAAATTTTAACTCTTGTATTTTCATCCATTTAAAGTCGTATATTTTTTCCATTATATAATTTAACTTTTGTTCATCTTTTTCATTCTCTTGTAGGTGTCAAGCTCAGAATATTTTAGTGTTTATTTTGATATAGAAAATGCACTTAAGGAAAAGGAAGAATTCATTCCTGCTGTTAAAGGAGTAATTTTATCGTATGCATATATAGTCTCATAAATATTATAAAAGCAAACAATGAAATATTACTTTTCCTCTATTATTTTCTTTCAGCGATGCTCTGAATAGTGCACTTATCCAAAGAAATTTAAGTTTCTCACAAATAAGAATTCTGGACAATAATATTCCAAGTTCTATGGATTTAGGTAAATAATATGAAAAGAATATAAGAATAGAAAACAAAAAAAAAAAAAAAGAAACGAAACTTTTATATAATTTAAGTTGAAAATTTGTGTAATAAATCTTTGATATACTCGTATATAAATACAGGAACTCCTCCGTGCTCTGCTGGTATAAACAAAAATACAGATGTTGGTAATTTGGCAGGAAAGTTCTTAATTATTACAGGTAAGAAATGGCCACTTCATTTTATCGAATCGGAAAACTTTTTAGTTACAGAAAATTATTTTCAGATAAGGAAAATAGTTGTAAAAAATCTGGACATTATTCACTACAAAAGGCTGCATCATTTGTGAGTACACAAAAATTTTAAATTTTTCTCTTTTCCCTATATTTCCATTAACAAAAAATTTTGTTAAATTAACTTAATTAACATTTCAATTCTTGACGTTTATGTGGCCTTAAAAAGAGGGTGCAATGTCGTTTTTGTTGATTTGACGTGCTAATTGGCTAAATTTTAATTACTATTATTTGTATTCATATTTACTAGTTAGCATTCCGTCAAATATAATGAAGTAATAAATTGTATATTTGGTTGTAATGTTCCAACATCTTCTTAAATGACACCTTATTTTAAAAATTATAGAATCACTTTTAATGGCATTCAAATTTTCATGAAAGTTCCAGTAGTATAAGTTGATCAAGCGACAATGAGATAAGTTTATATTCTTCCCAATTTTTAACATCTATAAAGGACGATTATGATTTTTTTACAACAATAAATACATTTTTTTTAAATTGTATTCGATGATTACTGTCCTTGTGGCGTTTAAATTTTTAGTAATATATACTTGTTTATTGATGCATTAGAAATTCTTAAGTTAAATTATGGACAATTTCTTTTCCAAAATGAATAACTCTCTAGTCAATAATCAAAAAAGTCAATAAATATATATATATATTCTTTTTTTCCAAAAGAATGTTTACAATTTATTTTTACTTTTTCGTTAAAAGGGTTCCAGAACACGTCCAGCAAAACTATTTCAATCTGCATCAACGGAAGAAACCACAGAACATTCAGAACCGAAAATAACATTGCCATCTGGTAAACAAACAAAACAACGATGGTCAGTTCTATTTGGTTTAAAAAATCCCTTTCAAAATCAATTGTGTGAAATTTTAAATCATTATGCCCGAAATGGTGTACCACAAATTGACCAAACATATTCATTTGAAAATATTGCAGCATTAGACTATTTAGAGAATATTCATTTATCATGGAAGGAATTTGTTTGCTGTCCAGACATGACAGAAAATGAAATAAAAATACAATCAGCTATTTGGGAATTAGTTACCACAGAAGTGGATTATATACATACTTTACAAACAGTTACTGATGTAATTATTAACTTAATTTTTTGAGTTTATCATATACAAGGGGATGGCATAATAAAATATTGTTACTTTTTTTTCTCAATAATTCTTTTAGCTTTTTTTGGCATGTTTAGAAGCCATTCAATTGGAAAATATTCTAATAGATATCGATCAAAATAAACTATTTTCCAATATACGTGATATTTGTGAAGCAAATATAAAATTTTGGACTAAATATCTATTTCCAATGGTTAGTATTAAAAAATTTAAAATTTTATTAGTTTCTATTGCGTTTACTTATCTATATAATCGTTCTATGAAGTAATAGTATTTTTTGTTTTTAAATCCTTACCCTTAAGTCATTATCAACAATGAGTTGAATGTACTTAATATTTTATTATGTATATTATATATAAAGCAAAAGAACATTTAATTTAAAGCTAATATCATTTTTGAAACAAAAAAAAAAAAAAAAAAAAAACTAGGTTAACCATAGTATAACTACAGGACATCCTATGTGTGTTGATTTTTTTCAACCAGGTTTTGTAACATTTTCGACAACATTTTCACCATATAAAAAATATTGTGCAGAACAAAGTACTTGTCAATTTTATTGTAAAGAATTAAATAGAATCAATCCACTTTTTACTGCTTATTTAGCATGGTGTGAATCACAAAAATTATGTAATAGGTAATTGATATGCATATATAGTTATAGAAATTAAGTTATTTATTTATTATTGAAAATAATTTGCAAATTTTTTCATTTTGTATATTCTTCTAATATGTTAAAAAAGATTACGCTTAGCTGATATTTTGGTACGACCAATGCAAAGACTGACAAAATACAGTCTTTTATTAAGTGCTATACGAAAACATATTGTAGACGAAAATGATGGAGAAATAATGGATGCAATGGTGAGTTTATTTTATTTAATGAATCTATCATTATTTTTAAATTTAATCGAAATATTTTGAATAATGAAGCATAGAATGATCGGCTTATATCAAAGGTATATCCTTTGTCTCTATATATAAAGTCGATGTCTGACTTTAAATGCTTAAAAAATTATTCTCATATATACATACTATTGGCGCCTGATAATTTAAATAGTTCAGTCGACTATTAAAGAATTAGAAAAAAATTGAGACAAATTTGCGAGTACATAAATCAGTATCTTGTATTGAAAATATAGATGTTGCAAAAATTATGTTTGGCTTAATCTTATTGCATATATTTATACCCAAAATGGTTGGTTTTAATATAATACTTATCAGATTTGCTAATAAGCTATTATCATCCTTATACTATTGCTAACATAGTTTTCCACACTGTTGTGTGAAAAACCATGTCAGGGCAATAGCCCTTTTTATTAAAACATGTCACCGAATAAAATTAAATTTAAAATGATCGTGATGATGATGGTTGTTTTTCTCAATGCTTCCCAAAGGAAAACTCGTACTATAAAAGTATTCATTTTCTATCACAATATGTCCGAATAAATATTTAAATTAAACTACATAATCAATTCTGATTACTATATGTCTTCCAATATGCTATGTGTCAAATCGATCGGTTTTACTTATAAACTTCTAGTAGTATATATATAGTATCTAACTATGAATTTACATATATATACTAAGAATAGAATTTCTCAAAAGTTTACCATCAAATAATAAATGAACTTGCCAGTTTCCATTTTCCTTATTTTTCTGTTTTTTGTTTGATATTTTAAAGTATAATATTTCGAATATACCAACCCATAACTCTTAAAGGGAAAAAAAAAATTTAATTTCATCAATTGAATGAATATATATTTTTCATATAGAATATATGGGGGCTGGGTCAACTATGTCAACCGCATATATCATGGTTAAGACTTTTGAACTTTTGCCTGTGTCAATAATGAAAGAAAATTTATATTATACATTTTTCCCAAGATGATTCATTTGAAATTTGTAATTCACTTTATTAAACAAATTAAATGTATATTATAAACATAATATAATACAGGTCATCCACATGTATTGTATATTCCATATATTTAATCTAAAATCTAGAAGAAGATCTGTTTGTGAATTAAAAACATTTAACGTATCTACATGTATATATTTGAGAAGTTTTTTTTTGAAAATTGATGCGGTGGCGCTGGAACAGAAGCACAGTTCCACATACAGAAGACGCTTCTAATATGTAACTAATCGGTATGCTGAATAGTGTCTGGCGGTCGTCACAAGTTTCAAAAAATCTAAAGTTGTGCATCTTGAACACTAATTGTTTATCGGTACTATTGTATGACTGCACAACTTGAACAGTGACAAATAGCATATAAATCCAATTTTTGGTCATAATACGTGCTTCAGGCGTATACTTTAAATTTTATAGCCAAATGTAATATCAAACGAGAATATGTGGGGACTGACAGATTGAGAGGCGATGAACAGGATTGTAAACCGAAGAAGTGGAATTGGATCGATCCATTCACTGAGGTGACCTGCATTGATATTGTAAAATGCGCACTTGACTGGAATTCTCTGGGTAACAAAATAATTGATTGTCCAGAAACAACATCATTTAGGAGATTATTACGAGTGGTAGGGGAAATAAAGTATACAATGCCGCTCAAAGATGGTCAAAAATTATAGATCGAGATATATTGGCGAGATAATATAGTTGATTCCAGTAAGCTTGGTATACTGCCATTGATAAAAATATAATAACATCTGATTTTTAATAGTTTGATCAACCAGAATTGAATAGTTTGGTAAAGATCGCACTAAAATCGTATCTAAAATAAATATATTAATAACCAAACAAATACCTGTCACATGTTTTCCAAAATATAACCCATTTATATCCGAATCTTCTATTTTTTAATAATTGGTTAAGATTAAACGAAATTTTTGTGGTAGGTTGATCTTAGCCGTGTATTCCGTCTGCAATTATGTACGACAATAAAAAATAACAATACCTTTAAGAAAATCATGATGGAATTAAAGTGTTTAAGGTCGGCAAAGAAACGGATTAAGAATATGTTTTTTTTTTGTTTTGATTAAGATTAAGTTGTAGGCATAAATGCGAATAATCCCGTAATGAACTTATTATTAAGAACCTCGATCACGATATTAATTTCGAAATTGATTTTTTTTGGGAAATACAGATCATAGTATCGGAGGCAGTTTATTAATTAGTATCGATTAGAAAACAATACCCAATCAAATTTTCATAAAAATATTTAGAATTATATGTTAAAATATTAAGAGTGAATAAGAGCTGTCTATGGAGCAAAAGTATTTATTGCTTTAAATTTTTTGCTGCTTCAAACTCACCGGTCAATATTTGCAGTGCCTAGTTTTTGGTAACAAAACTTCTTTTAATTAACTCGAATTTTATTTTAATTATTTAATTACACTTAATATACTCGTACTTTATTATAAATTCAAAACTGTTCATATAATAATAATAATAATAATAATTATAATTAGATCCGTTGAACAATAACAATTTTTTTTTCCAGATTCATTCTGTTGAAAATTTTGTATGTAGTGTTAACTCACACCTTACTGCAAGGCAAGAAAATGAACGACTTAAGGGTATAATGGCAAGAATTGAATCCTATGATGTTGTGGTAACTATATTTTACCCCATTTTGTTTATTGTTTTCCTTTAAAAAGTTTTTCTTTGTTCCCTTGAATTTCCTTTTTTTTTTTTTGTATTTTAATTACTGAATACTTAATTCAAGGATTCAAATAATGAACACTTGGATAAAATGGCTAAACAATACAGTACAATGTTTGATTTATGTGGACCGATGAAAGGTTGTGCAAATACCCAAGGTAGACATTTATTTATGGAAGGCGATTTAAAGTATAAGGATAATATTAATAAGGTAATAAATTTTTGTTTTTTTTTTCAATTTTTATTATCGGAATTAACATTTATTTTTAATTTAAAACCCATATAGGTTGATGTCCATTGCTTTTTGCTAACCGATATTTTGCTCGTTTGTAAAACGATTGCTAAAAAGGGTTTAGGAACATTAAAGGTAATAAAATATTTAATTAATCTGTATGGTTTTAAATTTATTGAACTCAATTGCTTACACAAAATACTCAAAAAAAAAAAAAAAACAAAGAATAAAAAGCGTTTTAAATATATTATTTAGAATATAACTCCATATTATTCAAAATTATTTCTAAAGTAGACCGCTATGTCACTAAAAAAAATTATTTAGAATGTTATATGTTCATATTGAAGTATAATTTTTACTCCTGCATAAATAAAGTGGTACATATTGGCTTTATTGATCATTTTTGAAGTTATAATATCATATTAATTGTTACGTAACTATAGAATCTGATGCTAGACTTGATTCAGTTATTGCATTTACTCACTATCGATTTTACAGTACAATATAGCGTAATAATTGCGATGTAGGCTTGACATTGTCGTTGTCCATTGAGATCAGCTTAATGGTCCTATTAATAATGTTTTGAAGTTGTATAATATTAATAAAACATTTCATACTACTCTTAATTATTTGTCTCTTGAAATTATTGGCTGATATACTGTGTTCCGACATATCAAATGAAAATAAGTGTACATTTTGAGTATTGTATTCGAATGAATATTAAAAGGTCTATAAATTTCATTAAAATATTTACTGAAATTTCTTCTAAAACGTTTTTACACATCTGAAGGATAATTTTAATTAACGTATTTTAAATTTATATTTCTTCAGTATGTCCGTTTGTACGTAGACCAGATCACTAATAACTTTTTTTAAATTTATTTATAATATTTTTCATATTTTTATAATATTACAATGTTTATTTTAACAAAAATGTATAGGTTATACGGCAACCATTTTTAACGGATCGTCTTGTTATCAAAGTTAAAGAAAATACACTTTATTCTGTTTATTTAAATGAATTTAATGTTGCTATTAATGCATTTACTCTTCAATGTCCTGAAGCTAAGGTAAACAACTGAAATAATTACAATAAATTTTTATTCATTTCCAAATTTTTATAATGTTCTTTAATAAAAAAAATAGAGTTGGCATGATGCCATCTCAAAGGCAAAACACATTTATTCAAGATTAAAACAAGGATCACCTTGGGAAGGTTATAATATGAAATATAATAATCATAATAATGAAACATTGGGTATAAGAAAATCGCCATTAAATAGTTCAATTGGTAGTAGAATTTCAAGTTTAAATAATAGTCATAGGTAAAATTAAAAATATTTATATGAATTTTAATTGAATACCGAATATATATTATTATTATTAAATTTATTTAAATATATATAGTGGTTCCGTTGAACTTAACGAATCAAGAAATGTATCTGTAGATTTTGAAAAAACAAATTCCTTATCCAGTGATGATGGATTATCTATACAAGGTTCATCGCATGGTATACCAATAACGAAGAAAGTTCCACAAAATAGTCCTACCAAATTCAAAGGATCAAATTCACTGATTGTTCAACCATTATTGAATCTTGGACAAAGTTTACCAAATTTAAATTTGCATCCAGGCCATATTAGTCATAATACATTATTAGTACCGGGTGCTGCAGCAATCAGTACAGGACATTCAAATCTTTTATCGCCAAGTCATCGAGGAATTTCATATCCACCGCCATCACCAACAAGGTAATTTTCTTATTTATAAAATATTTACACTAGTAAACATATATATGCATAAATATGCATATATAATATAATAAATTATTTATAATATTTTTCTATTATTCGTATATATGTTTTTGATGCAATTTATATAATTAAATTAAATTTAATTCCACTATGTTACTATATTTTATTTAAGCTTAATCACTGTATGTTCACGATTAACGGTAAGGTAAATCATCTTAGAAATAATCATATAGGAGGTTTATATATTTACCAACATTTATATGTCCTTATTTTTACTAACCACCGAAGCTTTTATTTTCACACACCCTAAGCTTTCGTTTATGTACACGGCAATTTTGAAAACAATTTAAAATATTATATAAGACGATTATAAAATACCAAACCCTTTAATATATTCATTTAATTTTATTCTTATCACTGTATTTGTAAATGCTCTTCTAGTTTTAGTTTCAACAACATTTAATGCAACTTTCGTAATAAAAAAAAAAATGAATTCAATTGAAATATGAGATTTAAGTTTCTTAGTTTCAGTATTTAATTATCGAAAAGATTGTGTTAAGTGGCTATGTAATTAAACGCTAAACAACCTCATTTGATCAGTATATTATGAACAAGTCTAGATAAAATTCATTTATGTTATTTAACGATAACCAGTTTTACTGTAAATTTTCCAAAATTTCAGTAGATGCTCATAAATCTTTAGACATGAAATCATTATGATTATAGTATTTTTTAGGACAAACAAACAGTACGTTTAACACTGTCACACCCAACACCACAACAGTACTACTGTTAATAGTATACTTATCATTAGGAAAAATAATTTTACATTATTGTGGGTGGCAGTAGTGCTAATTTGCAAAAGTGTATTGTCACCGAGACTACATCTTTTTCTATTTCTGTTTTTTTCCTGCGAGTTCCATTTTATGATTCAGTCAAAAAGATATATTATTGTATCTAATAATTGACGAAATTTTTATAATTTTTAATTTCTTTAATTTACATTTCTTATAAAGTATTCGTAAATTTCATTTAATTTGTTTTTTTTTTTCCTTTTTTTTCAATTAAAAATAAAACAACATAGAGCAACACTTCGTAGAGGTTTTGCATTTTCATCATCAATTAAAAATCCACCATTAGTTAAAACCAGAAATATTTCATCACAAAATAGTTTTAATTTAATATCGTTGCCATTACCATTATCATCAACTCCATCAAATTCACCGCTAACATCACAAACAAATATACAATTAGCTTCATCTTCTAGTCAACAACAGCAACAACAAAATCAACAAACAACAACATTTGAACAAACCAACGAAAGTGATGTCTGACCATTACGAAAAACTATTTTAAATTTTATTGGAAAATTAAGCTTTTGATTAACAAAGTGAGATTTTTAGTGCAATAGAAAAAAGAGAATTTTGTAAACGAATATTATTAAGAGTTCAAAAATATTAATATTAATAATTAATAATAATAATAAAGTAAATTTTAAAATAAAATAAATGAATAAAATAGTTTTGATTTTTTTTTTAATTAAATTGATATTTATCGAAAAGCTTTTTAAAATAAATAAATATATATTTATATATATATTGAATATATTGAATTTTTTTAGAAACAAAAAAAGAAAATATTTAGAAAATGAAATACTTATGCCTTTACAAAATTATTTAAAATAAAATATATTATTTTAAAGAAGAGTAAAGTTTTAAAAATACCAAGAAAAATACAAATTAAAAAATTAG
>JANSTX010055111.1:0-10451 GCA_027564355.1 Penthetria funebris
ACAATATATACATATTATATACAGAATATGAAAGAGGTAGATTTTTGTTTGATGAAGTTCAGTGAACATACTCATTGTATGATCTTAATGCAATTTTCATCAATGCCTACTTTTTTTATTGTTTTATAAATAAAAATTGTAAACCAATACACTTTGAATTTTAGATACATTACGTAGTTATTTATCTCATTGTCACAATTGATATAAAAAATCATAATTGTTATTTTTCAGTCGAATTTCTACTGTACATTGATAATTGGAGGCAAAATATGACATATTATAGTCAGATATACTCGTTTATAGATTGTGTATATAGCTTTCGTCATTAATTCATATCTATTCCTGCAGATCGCACTCATTTCTTCCGAATTTATGACTCTAAATCCCAGAATAATAATTTGTCTAAAGTCATTTTAATAACTCACAAATAATAACGAACGTTTCCACCAACTAATTTCAAAACAGAGTTTAAATTTAACTACGATTAACTTTGAACGCACTTTTATCTCTGATTTTTTTATAGAATAAGCACTCATTATTTGGAAACAATATATCAAACAACAAATTGTACTTTTATAATTAATTAACAAAATTATAATTTACAAATAATTATAATGATTTGTAAAAGTAATTTTATAATATAATAATTAAATTTTGTTATTTTAACATTAAGAGTGGTCGTGGCCAAGATTATTCATCCTACTGTACCTTGTGAACATATTCATTAAACAAATTATGAGGCGACGCAACGCGCACACATTATTTTGCCGAAATTTTCGACTGATCAATTACTTGATTACTTTAAATGGTATATGCGGTCACCTAGAGATTCCGTGATCGATTTCCGATGGAGGATTACTGATTTTATGATATAGCAAATAACAAGATTACATGTAATTAATCAAGTACATACTTTTGTGCTCCACTCGGTCGTTGACATCTTTATGGTATCAAGTTAATAGTCACATTTGTAAACTGTAATCAATTTTACGACAGCTTATTGTAAAATAAGCGTTTCATTACCGACTATTAAGGCAATTTGTGAATTTAGAAATCGAATACATCTTCGACATTGGTTTGCCATATTTGACTACATATATCGTACAAGCTTACGAAAATATAGTTTTTTGAAATGTGTAACTTTAATTTACTCATTCTAAATATAAATAAACACAATATGGCTCTGAGTAAAATTAATTGCAATAACAAGATAATCAGTGACTAAAGACACAAAAAAATATGCACAGGTAAAATTCAAACATATGTAAAATTCAAACATATTTTATAATGGTCTACTAATGTATAGGATGAGTCGAATTGCATTCGATTTGATTTCGTTACGAAATATGTGCTGCCGCACAGTGATTTGGATTGCATAATGTTATGTTATAACGTTAATCACTTAACCCTACAAATGAACTAAACCTACATAATGAACTCAAACTACATAATGACCTAATAACTAAAAAACTAAGATATTACAATCAAGAGTTGTTCAAACTCTATTATTATTGTATTTATGACATCAGATAAATAGGACATCAAAAAAGTTTCGAATGACTATGTGTTTATACTGTCATTTATACTGTCATTTTTCACCTCAGTTTAAAATAAATTTTATGATGGAAAATAAATGGATTAAATTAAAAATAAAACATCTGTGCATATATATATAGAAATGAAGGCATATATATATAGAAATGAAATGAAACATGCAATTTTCCATATATAACAAAATGTTTTATATGTTCAAATGTTGAATGCATGTTTTAATCCAATTCATTCATACGACCTCATTAGCATAATTAAATCATTCTGAACCGCCTAAATCAAGTCTTGTTGAGCTTTGCATATAACATTATTTTAAATTTGCATACGGATTGTATATACGGTAAACATGCGCTTTAATATTTTATGTAAATGTTATATTAAAAAGGACTTTTAACTAATAGTCAATTATGGTAAAGGACATTTAAACATATCTTCGTATATGTTGTATATGGCAAGCATTATTTATTTTAATGAAATATGCTACATATTTTGAACATGAAAGGATTCTGTATGGTGATAGTGAAACAAAATTGTTTAATCAAATATAATATAAAATTGTTTTCTATATATTAGTTACTAACTATCCGTCTTCTAAGTTATATCTGCAAAACTGTTTCATTTCTGTGTCCTAATGAACTTTTGCAATAGTTACGATTTATTGTATGTATATAGTAATAATATATACATTCTAAAAATGCAAACGACTTTCTATCTATTTCATCCTCAGACACGAAAACTCTATCTATAATCGTTTTCGAGATATTTGCAATTTAAATAAAATTCATCCTTTTGAAGATCATGAAATCCTGATACAAATCCACAAACCTATGAAATGTACCAACGTTTCCATCAAAAACAAAAATTGCAATGTCTCATAAACGGTTAGAAATAGGAACATTTTGTAAAACGGTAAAATACGTATTAATGCCTACTACATTTTATACTCATCTGCCAAACATTTAGCTGCAACAATTAGCCTAAAAAATCGAAAAGCATGTGATATTACTAACATTTTAGCATTGCTTTTAATTGCCAAAGATGCGCTACGACTTTCTACCTATTTCATCCTCAGACACGAAAACTCTATCGATAACCGTTTCTGATATATTTGCAATTTAAATAAAATTGAAGATCATGAAGTCCTGATACAAATCCACAAACCTATGAAATGTACCAACATTTTTCATCAGAAACTAATTACTATAATTTAATTTATACGAGTAATTATAAATTTGTGCATATTTCAATATGAAACCTATATTGTTTTTTGTCATGTAATTATAATAGAATATTGTTTGAAATCATTTTATTAAATGTAATTAAGTAATTTTTTTTAATATTTAGTATTCTCTTGTCGCATATAGCACGGAAGTACGTTACATGCATTAAAGCAATATTCTGTTTCTCAAATTTTGGTATAAGGCGCATATTCAGCACCTCATTAAAGTACATTAATTTTTATAGATTCCATAAATACAAATTTGATGAATCTCATGCTTCTGCATACTTTTCTTCGATTAAATTATTTGGACGCTCCCATCTAAAGCTATTTTTATCTATTTCATTTCCCAGGTCCCAAGTCTCCTGCGCGATTTACAATCTTTTGTAAAACAATGTTCTCAACTCGGTATACACAATAATAGAAGATATAAGAATAGTAGTGTTAAACGTATAAACTAGACAATATATTTATAACATAATCATAACAAATTTTTTTGTAACTGCTAATGTCATACATTGGATATTGTAGTATAAGAGCACAAAACTTTTGACATATAGAAAACAATTCAAGCAAATAAAAATTTAGGAATCAATACATCATTTAAAGCAGAAAAACTAAAACGTCGTTGATTTCAATCTACATAGATTTACGGCAATGTAGCTTATTGGTTAGGGCGCTTTTCTCTCTTTCATAAACGATCCCGAGTTTTCGATTCTCTATATATGGTTTTGACTTATTATATGATATAGTCTATATATGTTCGACATTTGGAATTATAGGTTATTAGAATACTCTTTTTCAACATCATATCATTGGTTTTACAAGATATTGTATATAGTTCCATTTGGTATACGATTTCAACATAGCATTAGATGATAACAAAGTGCTCATTCGGGTACTGTATTAATAAAGGAATATAAAATGATCAATAGCCCTGCATGCACAAAGTGTACTCAAGCATAAAAAAATATATATCAATTAGATTACACTGACATAAGCTCCATCTATAATGCACACATAATCGACTGTGGTATGTCAAAATACGAGATTCTAATTCGCAATGCAAATTTGATTTAATTCCCACTTTCAATGTAATTTTATTTTCCAATTGTTATAATCAAATATATAGTAGTAAACAAAATGAAGGTTTTAATATAAATAAATTTTTCAAATTTAATATTCTATTTATCCATATTCACTTCAAATCTTCAAAACCAATTAATATTTGGTGTTAAATAATGCAGACAACGGGCAAATACTTTCCACAATATATATTTTTCATTTCAGATATCGTACAAAATTGTCTTTAATAAAAAAATTTAAAAATTTTGACCTTATCGCCTCAGCAAAATTATCATATTATATGAACGGCAAATTAACGGCAATCATCGATTTACGTGTAAATCGTTTTAATTTTAAGTAAATTCGCCAAGTAAATTTTCGCCACAGATTCGTATATGCAAATTTATAAGCTTATAAATTATTGTTAATTATTTTTAAAAGCATTTAATTTTTATACAAGCACTTTAAAATTTTTTTTTTTGCATTTCTTGTAATAAATTTTGTAAATTATTTTTTTGCTATTTTAAATTAAGATTTAGCAACGACATCATACTAATAAATACATAATTTTTTTTTGAATATTTGATTTATTTGTATAAATAATAATTAATTATACGTTATTTTAACACTTTTTAAAGATACTATGCAACTGATAAATAATGCTTAAAAGATTTATGTTTAATTTTTTTCTTTTTTGTATTTATAATATCATAAACGAAAAACATTTTGTGAACAAGTTTAAATGTCAACTAAAATTTTTTTTTACATTTTCAAAGAAAAGATATTTTGCCATAATTCAATTTATATATTGCCAGAAAAGATTCCACCATATGCGGCCATATAATTTTCCTTAAAAAATTAAATTTTTCGCCTAATTTTTTATTACTTTTATTATAGGTAAATATATAATATACGAGTATATATAATGTAAACCATATAGCATATAAATAAATGTGTATATATATATATGTTTGTACACGCAAATAATATTAAAAAAAAAGTTTTAAATAATTTTAAAAAACGACAAATGCAATAGCAATTAAAATAAAAACAGAAAATTTGCAAGATGCAAATCTGAAAAGAATCGTTGTGTTCCAAGAAACATTCCCACAAAATAAATATAAAATAAGTTGTGATGAAAAACATAAAAAACAATAATGAAAAAAAATAAAAAATGTACACTATAAGATGTACACACATAACCTCAAAAGAAAAAAACGAATAAATTTTTATTTTTTAAAAAGACAAACAAAACAAAAGTAATAACAAAACCATTTTCAACAACAAGGTAGAGGAAAAATCTGTAACCTCTCTTCTTTTGCAGTTTAACTCAATGCACAAACATGAACCAAATAAAAGAAAAATCAAAGATCCAAAAATTAAAGAAAAAAATAACTAATTTTCCTTGTTTTTTTTTTTAATTTTATTTTTTGTTATTTTTATTGTTAAATCAGCAGAAGCAGCAGCCAGCAGCAGCAAGCAGCAGCAGCAAAAGTACATTTTACAGACACAAATCAGCAAGAAGAAAAATAAAATATTTTTAAAAAAAATACCATAGGTATTTGAATTTAAGAGCACACACATATTGTACATGAAAATATATGTGTTTATACGATGATATTGTAATAAAACTTATGGATCACGCCTTTATGGTGATTCCAAGTTCTGCCACGCCTCAAACCAATGGTTAATATTTCTTGTATATCGACTGTATTAACCGATATGAAACCAATCCGAATCAAATCGAGCCAAGCCGAAACCTTAAAAACGCAATGTAAAAGGTCTTCAGTTGGTCTATGACCGTTAACGTGTTTGAATGAAAATTTGGTGATAATTTTACGCGCGCGTGACGGTTATTTCATTGTATAACAGTTCATAATAATATTTTTTTGTTGTACTAAACGAAAACAACAGGAAAATTGTTAATCGATAAATTATATCTCATAAAGCCGTAGATAATTATATTTAAGAAATGAGGTATATATAAATGTATAATATATATATATCTATAATTCAATCATAATTACATAATCTGATAAGTTAATTTTGTAATCAGATTAAATATTAATTGGTGTATGTGTTTATTTTTGATTATTTAATTTTAATTTTTTTTTTTTGTAAATAATTTCTTTTTTGCGCATTTTTTAAAATTCAGTTGAGAATCCTTGTAAATAATTATTTTCAAGGAACAAGATTTTTTATTAATATATTTCTACTTCTACTGGCATAATTTTATTTGACTGTATTAATTAACTCTTTTAATCGTCATTTATAGGAATTAAAATTAACCATATTTATAATTTAAATATTGTACATAATAATTATCTTAATCAAAAAATGCCTACCGGATCTTGTTTATATTGTATATGCCTATAATGTGGCACGTAAATTTTTATTTGTTTAGATATAACTTTTTTTTTAAAATAATATTGAAATATTAACCATATTATAGTTGTATTAAAATTTCAAATACGTTTATTATTTATCATATTTGAAGTTTTTCGTTGATAAAATTGTAAATTTTCTAGATTAAATAATGTCGACAATTCAAGGTGATTAAAATAATGTTATGTGATTTAAATTAAAGTTTATCGAATATATATTTATTGATAAACTGTTTAATATTTGAAAATATTTGATTAAAAACTAATATTTGGATGTTTATCTTAAAATCATAAATCATCATATTATGTATTATGTATTTATTATAAATATTAAAGATATGTAGTTATAGCTACTAATGCATAGAGTGTAAAATCGAAAATATTTTCCGTTATTAATTTGTGGTATGTTTTAAAGTGTTTTTTAACAAAAATAAACGCACACATAAAATGGATTAAAATTGATAACAAAAGGTGTTATTCAAATTTATTAAAAAATATGGAGTAAAATTATCATTATGATGTTAAAACATCATTCATACATATTTGAAAGGTTTGATCAATTTAATACAAAAAAACAAAATGAAAAGCAAAGCAACTAAAACTTTTTGATTCTGTTTTTAAAAAAAATCAGTTATTATGATTTAAAACAAATGCATTTTCTTCAGTCTCTAAAGAAGAGGTTGAAATTGATACCGCAAAGACTTGATCTTTTTGGTTGGGTAAAAAATCTTTTATAACGCCATTTTGTTTACAGACTGCAAGTTTTTATATTGTAATCGTAATTTTTGTATACTTAAACTTTAAGTTTTACCGGATCAATTATAAATCTTGATTCTATTCCCAAGGTAGATTATTTGCTGCTTTAAAAAGCGCAGGACATTTGGCAGAATATGTTCCATTTTGACAATAACTATAATTCCATCTATATATAATTAATTTGATAATTGCACAGACATTCCCTCAGACCTTCCGGTCAGATAATAATTCGGTGCAAATTCAGAAATTCATTTTCTAGATAAATTAAAACAAATTGTTTGTACTACTTCAGTGTTAATATATAGTATCATCAATGCATTGAAGTTCATGTTTTATACACTTAGAATTGAACTAAGATATATGATCGACTGAAAATATAACATACGTTGAATTAAACCATTTTTTATGTATGTTTATCAAAACACTATAACAGACCATAAAAAATATTGAAAACTAAATAGATATAATAAATTATGTATAGTCTTCACATTAATTAAATTTCACATAGTCAGTTAAACTTTTAACTGAGTTAGTACTAATTCTTTTTGAATCTTGTACCTTAAAAGATATATGTAGAAGTCTACATTCAGCATTACGATGTAGACTCTAAAATATCTTTTAAGATAGGTACATTGAAATTACACAGCATAAAGATATTATAGGTAGCAAACTGTAACAAAATTATGGATTATCACTTATTCTCACTTTACTATTATATAGTATAATATACATAATTTTGATTTACTGCATTTTTTTAAAAAAAACTTGTGGCATAGTATCTTTCTAATTTTCACCGTCGCAGTTTCTTTTTTAAAATTATTTTTAGCATAGAATATACAGTTCCTTATTAATCAAAATTACATTTAACTTTATATACAGTTTTGACCACATTCACACGCCATGAACTAACATATACTGTGATCGCGTAAAAAGGTAAATATAGTTGGAACATCCGAAAGATGTTAGTTGAATATACTCCATTTGCCATCTTTATTATATGACTATTAATTAACTTTCAACTATTTCTGATAAAATATCTTTTAATTCACTAAAGTTATAAGTATATAGCTTGAATCATTTTTGAACATATTAGCCTGAAATACTTTAATATAACATGATTGTTTTTCATTAATTTGTGATACATTTTTCGATGATTTATTTCTTCACCCAATCTCTACCATAATATACTCAAAATATGCTTCTGAATTACGATTATGTCATACAGCAATAAGTTCATTACACTGATCGAATTAATAATAAGATCCGGCTATTTTTCAACGGTTTGGGCATATATTAAAATTAACAAAAAATATGTAGTATTTATACTTAAATTAGCAATAAACTGGAGTAGTGTAATATCATAAATAGTACCGTTATTTTTAAAAACTGTTAAACATTTTTTTTTAATTTGACAAGATTTATGCTATACATTATATAGTTGAGTGATTCAGAAACCATAGAATTTTCGGCTAGTTATTCATTTATGAGATGATATTTAATAATGATCAATGGCAGTATTTATATTAAATATTTAAAATTTGCAAAAATTAGAGTAAAAAATGCAATTTGAATAAATTTTGCAATGCTCTAACATAAACTTTAACAATATTTCACAATAGTAAACCTTTTCTCAGTTTCATTCACATAAATAAATTTATCTTATTGACATGCTTAATGGTCCAAATTTATGTTAAAGATATAGTAGAGAGTTTTTATGTCAACCTTTTCAACATTGCATTAAATGGTAATTATTGTTGTTGCAATGATTCCTTAAAAATTACGTCAATATTGACTAAAATTTAGGAAGAATTTACTGATTTAATTAATTTCAATTATATAGAACCAAATCTTCTATAGTGTATGTTGTAATGGCACAGCGAATGTTATTCTAATAATTACGAATTTTTCAAGATAAATTGTTCTAATGTTTAGATAAGTTGGTAATTTGGATCTTGTAGTAATGCAAGAGTTTAACCGACGGCTTGTAATCGTATTATTAAGTATTTACAATACTCTAAGGTTCTAAGACTGTAAAGATACGTGTATTGTTGTAATGAATAGTTAAATACAGTTGTAGTGTATAAATACAATGAAATTATATCCATTCTTGGTAATTTTAATACAATTCTATATACATATTTATATCCATATATACTCGTTTATACGATTATCTTAATTTATGGAAATATTTAATCGCTTAAATAATTTTAATGATGATGATAGATAGACATTAATATAAGTTAATTAAACAGATCAATATATATGTATATTGTATATATATAGATATAACAGTCATTTATAATTTATATATTCAATAGATAAATATATTATATAGTCATTAACTTATAATGAATAATTATATGCAATACAAGTTTTTATTTTATCTTCAGATATAAAATAATTATATAGTAGCAATTTATTGATTGAAAACTTGTATGTATAGACAAAAAGAAAAGTAAATTTATCGATTTACAATGCATAATTATTATTCTACAATATGTTATCAATAAACAAATAAACGAATTATACACAAAAGATTATGTTGTAAAATAATAGAACAAGTATATAAGTACGAATATATAAGCATATTATATGTTGTAATTATTCTATATATAATTAATCTACTTTCTTTTAAATTATACATGACCTCATATATTTGTATATAAATTCATGAAAATGACCAAATACATTGAATTTTGTCTAAAGGATCTCGTTAATTTTAATGTTTGATTCCTTTTAAACGCATATTTAACCTTTAAGAAGCGAACACTCAACCCTTATCATTGACCCTTCTCACCATATCACTAGTATTTGGATATATAAGCACTATACGATTAAACTACAATAACTATAACTATTCAATGGTTTATAGAACAGACTTTAACGTTTATAATGATTTAAATGTTGCGTTTTAATTTAGAATTTTTTTAATGCACAATAATAATAAGTATTTTATTTAATAATGATAAATATCGTCTATAGATCTTAGTAGTCTTGTATTATCCTTTTTTAAACTAAATATTGTCATTTTCATTGTATACACATAATATAAATATATTAATTTTATTTTTCTTCTAAAAAAGTATATTCGATTGTATTTAAAATGTCTAAATAAATATAAACAACTTACACTTTATATGGTATATTATAATACTATATACAAGTGGTATACAATAATTTAGTTCATTCCGTATATAAAAAACAGCAAGGTTTTGAATTTTTTGTGCTTTTTTTTTTTGAGAAATCTCACCTTCTTATATTATTATTATTTTTTTTTCCTCATCGATTCTTATTATTTTTTTCTTCATACATTTCAGTCAATAAATCAAAACACAAAGACCCAATGGGAGTCAATTTTCAAAAAATTATCTTTTCAATTCACACAAAAATAACACAGCAAGCTGTGATTTCAATTTTTCAACTTGTTATGGATACTTAGATTCTTTTTGTTTTCCCATTTAAGAATACACGTAATA
>JANSTX010055112.1:0-10450 GCA_027564355.1 Penthetria funebris
TATAGTTGTTTATTATATTAAATAAAATATTTGAAGCGTCATAGTTTTAATTAAATTAAATTAAATATTTGAATAACTTGAAAGTTTAAAGTAGCAAATTCGCATAATATACCTATACCTATACGTTTTCGTGTACGTAAACAGAATAATTATGATTAATTTTAATTAGCTGTATTATTTAAAAATCAAATATTTAATTCCTAAACATCTTAAGCAAAACTTTTAATCATTTAAATGCTTTTTATTTTTATTCATCAAAAAATACCTGCTTCATGTCGAATCCAGCCAATGGCTCTATAGATGGACAAATGCCCTGATGATAAGTGTGTGCCCAAGATTTTTGATTGTAACTTATTAAAAGTATTAAAACATTAAATAATTTAAACATTTTTTATTGAATTTAAAATTTTTTCACAAATAAATAAATGTATGTATTCACAGATGCTTGCATGTAAGACAACTTATTATAACTGAAAGTAATAAAGGAAATTACGAATGTATACTTTACCAGTTTACACAAAGGTCTTCGGTCAAAAAATAATGATAATATATGAAAGTACGTATATGAACTTGTATTTATGCTTAATATACTAAAATATAGTTTCATAGAAATATTCAGAAGCAAAATATTATTAAGAATTTATGTGAATCACCACTCAAACTCCATTTACCTTATACAATTTAAACATTTATTGAACGTTTATTAAATTGTATATATGAATTTGTCCACATACTATAATGTTATTTATTAAATTACAAATCATATTTGTATATCAGTTTAAAGATCATAAAATACCATGCATACAACACAAAAGAATCTTGTCATGTTATCACAATTATATTTTCAAATACTGTTTACTGTTTAACGGTTATCCTAAGCCGTTGGATCAGCTTAATTTGATTTGGTTCCTAAAATCATGCACATTATCAATATAAAATATATATATATGAGTGTGTGTCTTTCTCTATGTAATCTCTCTAGCAACCATTATGTTCATATTTATAAGAAAGCAACTATATGTTATATTTTAAGTCGATGTTACCTGCTGAGGAGAAATCTAGATGTTTCTTCATCATTTGTTTCAAATTATCAAATTTATTTGATGTCTCTACCAAATATGCTGTATATGTACATTTAACTTTAAAAAACTTCTTATTAAAAAGGTTGGTTACAAATCGTTCGTTGATTATTTGATCATCATCATATTAATTTATATCCAATATCGTCGTGCCATCCTGTGCACCCATGTGGGGCACTCCGTTTCGAATATGCACGTTACATAAAATGTAAATTGAAGTGGTACTTAAATCGGCAGCTACCATTTATTAAATGGTTTGTCTAAAACAAAGCACTTCTTATAAATTGGTATACAACTCAAATGTTTTGTGTTTGCAAATGTTTACGTGTATCGCAAGCAGAATATGCTATATGTTGCATAATTGAAACGGCATTGCTAAGGAAGTTCAGTCTTATATCAAATCGAATTAAACTCATATTCTGAATAGTCTTAATATCCTAAAGTATTATATTTAGTATTAACTTTATCTTGTTTGATGGTACAAGTAAGAAGACGTTGCTCTCCCACAGAGGATTTTGTGGGCATAATTTCCATTTTATTTGTTATATGGGACCAAGTAGAAACTGCGATGTATGTCATCCTGGAGGTTGATACTTTAAATTCCATTTTTTCCAATTCAAGTGAACGCAGCCACTATTGCATTAAATTGAACATATTTATGTCAATGTGTCAACAACCCACCCGGCATTGATTAAAATTTATGTTTAATTTGCAAATTTTTTAAAATTGTGTTTATTTAATAGATATTATGACTGCATTTGAAGGTAATACTAAGTTGTATTTATTTATATTCACAATTAACATTTAATTTTCTTTCCGGTTAGAATTTGGGGTTTTACCAGAGATAGCATTAGCTGTTGAAGAAATGGAGTGGACGTAAGTTTATTATTATTTTCTTTGTTTTAATAAATAGTATTTTTTTACGTGAATTTTAACTATTTTTCTGTTTGCACACCAACTCAAATATATTCATTTTGATCACTTAATAATTCTGTATATATTAGCTGTATTTAAACTTTATATAATGAATCCTAATGTAAGAATCCCAAGTTTTTTTTAACAAACGTATTTTTTCAGAAAGTATCTTTACCAAGTTTTTCTGTACGATGGAACATATTTTAAATGGCTATTATTAAAAGTTTATAATAGTTGAAATTGAACATTGACTGTGTACTATCAGTATTCCTAAATGCATTGCCCTTTACACAATATATTGATAGTATGTAGATATATTTTTAATTCTATATGTGCTTCACAGACTACCAACAGATGTACAAGCTGAAGCTATACCATTAATTCTAGGTGGTGGGGATGTATTAATGGCAGCTGAAACTGGCAGCGGGAAAACAGGTGCTTTCTGTTTACCAATTTTACAAATTGTTTGGGAAACTTTAAGAGATTTATCAGAGGGTAAAGGAAAAACGGGAATTACAAGCGGCACAGGTAATGTTAATCAATATATGAATTAATATTATATTACGCTTATAACGTTTGTAAATTGTGAAAATATACAATATACATGATGAAGTTTCAATAGACATTTTCTATTCAATATTTTCAATACAAAATCAAAGAAAGTCATATATTAATTCATTAATGTCTATTAATAGAAATATAAATGTGTAATTATAAAAATATTAAAATTTTAATAATATTATTTTAGTACCTCCTTGGACTATGTCATATTTTGATAGAGGTAATGCTTTAGCTGTGACCCCAGATGGATTACGATGTCAATCAAGAGAATTTAAAGAATGGCATGGATGTAGAGCAACAACAGGTGTTAAGGGTATGTATACATAATATTTTTGTTATGTATGCGTCTAAAACGTTTTATAATTTTAAGGATCTGGTAAATTCTATTATGAGGCAATTGTAACTGATGAGGGATTGTGTCGTGTTGGATGGGCAACACAGAAAGTAAATTCAAAAATAATATATTCTAAAAAAAAGAAAAACGTATATATATATATATATTTATTTGTAGGCTTCACTTGATTTAGGAACGGATAAATTTAGTTTCGGTTTTGGAGGAACTGGTAAAAAATCTCATTCCAAACAATTTGATGATTACGGTACCGAATTTGGAATGAGAGACGTAATTGGATGCTATTTAGATTTGGAAAAATATGAAATTCTATTTTCAAAAAATGGTACAGATTTGGGAGTGGCTTTTAAAATTCCAGCAAATTTAAAAGACGAAATATTTTATCCTGCTGTAGTATTAAAAAATGCTGAAATGTCTTTTAATTTTGGTGCAACAGAATTTAAAAATAAACCAATTAATAATTTTATAGCATTAAATAAAGCTGAATTAAACAATATAAAACAGAATCCAAATGCTAATTCCAATTCGTCAAATGGCGATTTTACACCAAAACCTAATGCACCACAAGCTATTATAATTGAACCATCCAGAGAATTGGCTGAACAAACATTTGATCAAATTACAAAATTTAAAAAACATTTAAAAGATCCTATTGTAAAAGAATTATTGTTAATTGGTGGTATCAATGTACGTGATCAATTGAGTGTACTAAAAACTGGTGTTGATATTATAGTTGCTACACCTGGTCGATTAGAAGATTTAATTGGTGGTGGACAAGTCTCATTAACACATTGTCGATTTTTTGTGTTGGATGAGGCCGATGGACTTTTACAGGCAGGATACGAAAATCTAATCAATAATTTACATAAGCAAATTCCTAAAATTACTTGTGATGGTAGACGATTACAGATGATTGTTTGTAGTGCAACATTACATTCATTTGATGTGAAAAAAATGGCTGAACGTATAATGCATTTTCCTACTTGGATTGATCTGAAAGGTGAAGATGCTGTACCAGAAACTGTGCATCATGTTGTTACGCTCATTGATCCAATTAAGGATTCATCATGGCAAAATTTGCGTCGTCATATACAAACCGATGGTGTACATGCAAAAGACAATGTTAAACCCGGTGGTAATTCGGCTGAAACATTTTCTGAAGCTGTAAAAATGCTTAAAGGAGAGTATTGTATTCGTGCAATTGAAGAACATAATATGGATCGGTAATAATTATTTTAGTATTTATTGAATATCATATTTATACCGG
This sequence comes from Penthetria funebris, assembly GCA_027564355.1. Taxonomy (NCBI): domain Eukaryota; kingdom Metazoa; phylum Arthropoda; class Insecta; order Diptera; family Pleciidae; genus Penthetria; species Penthetria funebris. Next base: position 4,175 of record JANSTX010055112.1, read on the forward strand.
TATTGTTTATTTTTTTTTAGCGCCATAATATTTTGTCGAACAAAATTAGATTGTGATAATTTGGAACGATATTTGAATCAAATAAATAGTCAAAAATATACTTGTGTTTGTCTACATGGAGATCGTAAACCACAAGAAAGAAAAGGGAATTTAGAAGCTTTTAAAAATAGTAAAGTAAAATTTTTAATTTGTACTGATGTCGCAGCAAGAGGTTTGGATATTACTGGATTACCATATAGTAAGTTCAATTTATGTTATTGTATTTGATAGTTGTAAAATTTTTTATTCTCAAGATTTATCAATGTTATACTAAACAATAACTTATAATAATATTTGTTAATACCATATATATTATTAATGTATCTATTTAACAGTGATAAATGTAACTCTTCCGGATGAGAAATCAAATTATGTACATAGAATTGGTAGAGTTGGTCGTGCTGAACGAATGGGATTGGCAATTAGTTTAGTATCAACAGTACCCGAAAAGGTAATTACGTATAATTTCTATAAAAATAGCTTTAAAATTATTAAATGTTTTTTTTTCTATTCCAGGTATGGTATCATGGTGCATGGTGTTCGTCAAGAGGTAAAAATTGTTGGAATACAAATCTTACAGATGTAAAAGGTTGTTGCATGTGGTACAATGAACCCAATGTAAGTTCAATTTTTTTAATACCCTTCTTTGCGGGGTTCATCTAAAAAAATTATTTTTATAGTATTTAGCAGATATTGAAGAACATTTAAATATTACAATTCAACAAGTCGATAAGGATTTAAAAATACCCACAAATGAATTTGATGGCAAGGTATTTACATTGAAATAATTAATAATTTCTATGGTTTAATAAATTTTCAATTAGGTTACATATGGTGAGAAACACAAAAAGGCTGGTACGGGATATGAAGATCATGTTAATCAACTTGTGCCAATTGTAAAGCAATTATCTGATTTAGAGTCACAGGCTCAAACTGCTTTTCTTAAAAGAATGCGTATATATTAAATATTTAAATGTACATTGTTAGCTTTCGTAATAAAATAAGATAATGTATTTAATGTCTGATACTATTATATTAATTAATATACACAAGAAACTAAAATTAGTCTATACCGAATTTTGACAAAACAAAGATCAGCAATTCAATTTAAAATATGTAAATAATCAACGGTTCCGCTAACAGAATAATACAGCTTCGAGAATCACGATAACCTTGATTCTCTTAGTTGGTTTTTTCTGTTCCTTGGTTTTACCAAATGCGTGAAACAGGAATTAGCTTGTTTCGCTGTTGGGTATTTAGTAAATGTTAGGCAAAAAAGTGACAGTTCAAAATTGCATTTCAATACTCTAAACAAAACATAAAATGTGATTTCAACTATTCACGATCAAAAGTAAGTTAAATAAAATATTTGAATTATGAAAATGTGAAACGATTAAAAAACTTTAATGTGTATAAAAATAACATTTTTTTTTATCAAAATTGTATAAAAATTAACAATATAACATTTTGTTTTTTGTTGGAAGTTACAGAACACTTGTTGCAAATGTATAACTATATAATAGATTCTTCATATTTTACAGATAACATTGATATTATGGCTAATTTTGAAAGTAATGAAAACAAAATGGATTGGGAAAAAGAGGCAATCGCAGTAATAAATGATGTTAAGAAGCATGTAACGGAGATTATTATAGCAAATCTGATATCAAATGAATCTGGTGTATTTATTAACTTAACAACGTTAGAAAATGTTAAATTTTGTATTAAATTATCTGCAGAAGGATTTCAAGTAGTTGGCAATAATTATGATAAAGTAGATGTTGATAGTACATATATTTATGAAACACCTTATGCTCTATTATCAGCAATAAGTCAGAGTTATATTTCTTCATTCGGATTTGCATTACAGCAATCACTTGAAAATTTAATTACATAAAATATTTTTCAACAAAGTTTTTTTTTGTAAATAAATATGTAACGAACGTATTCAAATGCATAAAACATAAGCTAATAAAAAAACATGTTGTGGAATAAATGTAATCACCATAACTACCTTTATTCCACATTGGGTAAATAATAATGCGGCATTACGATTCTAATATAATCAAATATGCTAACTAACTATAAATTCAGATGAGTAAAGATAACGTATTCATCTACAATTACAATGTGCACAAGAGTTAAAGAAAATTCAATTTCAAAAGTCATTAATTTTTAGAAGAATTTGTATACATTTTATCAATACAACTATAATACATAAACTTTAATAAGAAACCAGAATACAGGTCTTTAAAATCGATACCAATAAAGCATAATGCATCAAAATCATATTAATGCCAAATATATTTCAATAATGTGAGTTAGATATTCAACATAAGATGTGGATTGAAGAGTTTTGTTTGTGAGTGTCGCGTTATTATTGATATTGAAACCGGGAAGTCTCTATCACAATAAATAAAGCATAATGCATCAAAATCATATTAATGCCAAATATATTTCAATAATGTGAGTTAGATATTCAACATAACATGTGGATTGAAGAGTTTTGTTGTAGATTGTCGCGTTATTATTGATATTGAAACCGGGAAGTCTATCACAATATTATATTGTAAAATTGATCACATGTGGCATGAATTCAAGGAGTAAAAAATTGGTATATTGGTACATAATTTAATTTTCCACTTGAATTCCTTTTTTATACTGAAAACGAAAATTCTATAACACGTCTACAAATTTATGTCGTCCTAGTTCTAAATTTACAACACAATATTTTTTGTTAATCTAGTACTACATTAATCTATTTTTGTGTGAGTTTGTGTCAATCAACAAATTTTAATTAGTTGTTATTTTTGTTGGTTGTTTGTTGGGGGGTAGAATAAACTGGGAAAAGTTAAATTTTATTTCAATTCAAGTGCATAATATTAATAAACGTTTAGTAATAACAAAGTTTACTCGATTGTGCAAATTATATAAATGTAAGTAAAGTTTTTAATTATTTTTTTTTTTGACATTTCTTTCAGTTTGTCCATATAAAAAAAACGAACAACTTTTTTTTGTAGGCGGCGGATGGGATTTTTTTTTCTTTTTATCACAAATATATTATAAGATAACAAAACTCAATAAACATTATAGTTAATAGCCTTGGTGTTAGTTATCAAGTGCAAAATTACGCTCTTTATTTAGTCTTTTTTCGTAAAATAATCACAGATGTAAAATGTCTACACTTCGACGCTTAGACTGATAAAAGATAACATAAAATACAATTATTGATTTGTTCATAGGCAGTTTCACATTTACTTCTTAAAACTGAGATGATTTTTCATTAAAATAAATTAATACAGTAGTTAAACACTTTCACTGAATTTATAAAATGTTAACTACAAATATTAAAATAATTTCCAACTATATAATACATTGGTATTTAAATATTAAAATTACAATAAATACTTTACTTATTTATTATACAAAATTTGCATTTTCATTGAACAAAAACATTAATGTTCTAATTTATATAGAAATGTACAATTATTTTCAATTATCTAAATACTTAAAACTAGAATGTATGTCAATTTATACCAATTTCAAAGTTCATTCAGTTTATACCAATGTCAAAGTCAATTGTTTCATCAATAAGATACGAATGTTTGATGGTTTGATCATATAAATATCTTTCATTTAGTTTTATCAAAAACATTAAACTTTACTTTAATTTTACTAGATATTTTATACAAACACAAACATTAATTATTCTCACGTAATCACATGATTTTATTACTTTCTCGGTGATGGTCATGGGGGTGTACATATTGTTTATACACAAATTTATATTCAGTGTATCATTTTAACTTTTTCTTACCGCGGAAACACAGGTAGTCAACAACAAATCGTTATTCTTCATGATTTCTGGCTAAAACTTTCATACAACTGGACATACTAAACACCTTGCTAACGGTTTTTCGCTTTATTATTTTTAGATAACCAAATTTTCTATTATATTATCTTATCTTTAAGTACGTAAGTTGCAATATCATTAAATGGTTGCCTCAATATCAGTTCAATCTAATTATGCCTGCTTTTTACGAGATGTTGATATAAATAGAGACGGACAGTGAATCTGGAGTGTGAAGTATAGTTGACAGGTAGGTCAAAGCATAAATAATAATATTTTGGTGACAAGCCGTCTTATTGATAATACAATAATAGAACAAGATAGAATGTTTCAAATATTTGGGGATTTATTTTATTTATTTATGCCGATGCTGAAGAAAACTCATGCAAAATGCAAGTAAATGCTAAATGGAGCGTGACAGTCAACATAAATTTTGCGGTAGTTCAAATTTAGTATATTTAAATCAACCCACCTGGACTTCTGCTTAAATGTGCGTCCTCATTACCGCTGCCACTTTAATAGATATCATCGGATTGACATATTTACAATCCGGTCAACTTGCAACTGTACGGGAGGTGACAAATGTCCATTTATATTTAATAATATTATATAAATAACAGATCAATTAGAATCAATACGTGCAACTATCGATTATTCGCTTAACAATGATTTTAAACTAATTTGTGATTAGGGCGTGCAAATCTTGTAAAATGTAGTACTAGTAGGAAACAACTATACTCGTATTTATCATCATATATAAATTGATTGCTCCATTTTGACGGTAATTTACTGCCTAACTTTTCGGGATTTTATTCTCTCAGAACACAGATCAATTTTTGGCAGAATGTAGCTAAAAATGCTGCTGAGAGATTTGATTTTTGTGTCGTTGTAAGAAATATTTGAGTACAGCAAATATTGCCATTATATATGAAACGTATATTGTTTAAGGGAATGTAGGCGCCTAACCGTGTGCCACATTATAACTATTTGATATACATGATATAAGATATACATTTCGAATTATACAATATGGATAGGTTGTACGGATTGATATATAATTGAGATGTTACATGCTGAGCAACGGTTAAGATGAGGAATGTAGAATTGTGTATTTTATAATTTCTACTCCATTTTGCTGCTTCTAAAAAGTTCGTTAATAGTATTCCAATTCCATTTATTTCATTACAAAGAAACCTTCTTCAGTATTCTCATACATTATTCTAATCTTTTCGTGTGATAATTTTTTTTAGGTCATACATGATAAGGTTATTGTTGTGTTTGTCGACTGACTGAAAAAATATTTCAACAACAATCTATAGGTAACTGGGATTTATGCACCAGTTTCTTAAAATATTCAAATGTGTAACTGGATAATTATGTGATTGGTTTTATATTTTTACAGCTGGTAAATTTAAATTAGAGTTATTTGAGTTTTCATTTGATGTTCATGCATATTAGAAACTGTAAATTATCATCATCATGTTTTTTTTTTTTGTAAGTTTTGTAATGAGTCAACGATTAGCAGAATTTGAATATTCTGCTGATTGTTGGCCACATACAAAACTATTCGCTATAAATAATTTGTGAAACGGCTGCTTCACATTATGATATACTAATTTCATATGAATCTTATATAAAAATATCTAAGAAAATATACAAGTATATACTCGTGCATATATATATATATATAGCTAAATAAAAGAAAACTTAATGTCAATCATATATCTACGTACTCGTACATATGTAAAAGTTATTTCTAGAGACTGTATCTTGTTAAATATTGCCTAACAACGATTTTTATGGTTATTATTAAGTAAATTAATCTAGATGAAATCATTGCTTATATACAAGTGGTTGATTTTGTACTTATACGAGGGCTGATTGATGACGATATTATTTTTCACATCGGGCATTCTTTAAAAAGTCATACGCAAAATTTCAGGCAGCTATGGCAAGGTTGGCATTACGATGTGAACTGAAAAAACTATAATTGAAATTTGCCAACTGGAAAATATAGGATCAATAATAATTATCCAGGTATAATAATTATCCACGAATATTTCAATAGAGTGGCTACTGGTTTGTTGCTTAATTGTTTTTTCAACCAGTCGATAAACACGACATTTGCATCATCTTTTTAGCCTCGATCACACGCACGCCAAGGTGATTATGTTGAAAAATAAATTGTTTTCTATTTAAATCAGAAATTTTGCTGTTTTATATTTACCTTCATTATTAATCCACTCTCGTATAGTAAATGTTAATTAGAAGAAGTGAAAATGTGAAACCCTGAATGAATGGAAAACCTTCAAATGATGGGAAAATGTGAATTTTCTTTGCGCATGAAAAATTATTCATTTATTATAGGAATCTCATTTTCTTTCCTA
>JANSTX010055113.1:0-10449 GCA_027564355.1 Penthetria funebris
GCCCGATAGACTGACTAACAATGTCATTGACTTAAGACATATCATTTTAACACATTTTCTATCTTATTACACACATATTATTATAATACGACATACGATGGAAAATCTTTTTTTTTTTTTTCCAATCTCACAAAATTATCTTCGTTCCTTGTATATTTTATATGTATCATCGTATTTATCTATCCTCATGGATGTATAAATAGGGAATAGTATACAGAAGAAAAGTCAGTATTAAATTAAATAACCTAACCAAGCATAAAGCCATATCGTCTCAAAATAGATGTTTGTAATAAAATCAACAACGATTTATTACTTTAGAGGTATTATGTGCATGTAATCTAATATACAAGTTGTGTTTACCAGTTTTTCCGCTTTCCATAAATACACGTGGTTTTCTATATATTTATTGAAAATATTTTCTTTATTTTGCCTCCCGTTTTCCCGTTTTTTTTTTTATTTTTTTTTTATTTTTTGCAATATTCTCTTTTTACAGAGTATAAAGGCATAAAGAAAAAAAAACAAGACACCATCACTATCATTAACATGCAATATGTGAATTTGGAAACTCTTAGATAATTTATAAATAACATGAAAATTATATATGTGAGGGAGTAGATTATAGGTTCTTGTTTTTTCTAAAGAACAGCTTATGTCACTCCAGGGTAAATCTAAAGTCTTATTTTTATGTAATCGTATAAAATTTCTTGGTATATAGTTAATCAAATGATGAATATGATATAAATTTCTTTAGATTAATTATAATAGTTATCATTATCAATATCTCAACACTTACACCACGTCTTACTATTGGTCATCACAGGATGATGATATTTTGAAATTTGGCAATAGCTTTAATTTGGTAATAATAAACACTAACTTTGTTAACAAAGAGAAACGTAGTAATTCATCTCAGATTGCGACTTAAGTTGCAATATTCCAGATGACCGTGACTTTGAAATGGTTTGCAAGGAGAAAACAATATGTAAGTATGTCAAAAGATTCTTCACATATTGCAAGGGAAACTTATGCTGGTGGGACATCGAGGTTCAGAACAGTATTACAAAAAAAAGTAAACATTATACAAATAATTGATTTCGGTCATGATTTAGAAATGTATAAACTATCGAAACGGGAATTGAGAGAGCGGTAGCTAAATCTACAAATTAGCTATACAAACATCTTGAGTCTGTCGATTTGAACGAGATATAAAAAATTGCAGCACAAAAAAATGCTGAAAGGCAAAGACATACATATTTTTTTCAGTTTAATATCCATATTTTTACATATCCATTTTATACCCAATAACTTAATGTAAGAGACTATCGTTTGCTTATATATTTTCTATTGCTTCCAGTTTCTGTACATTCCTTCGGTCATTTTACTACCCAAAGTTTCATTACTTTTAAATTTCTCCATTTGTCCAATTAGTTTATTACAAGTAATGGTTTTTTCATCATAAATACAATTATGTGATATGAGATGCATGTAGATTAGTAGTAGATTTCGTTAGCAACACTTTTTAACACCAATATCATATATATTTCGACACTATTTGCATTATACTTGATTGGGTTCTTTAGAGAATCTTGATCAGAGTTGTGTCTCAACACTCACTTTGCACCGTTCTACAGATTGTTTTAAGTGGACACATTCGTCAATGATCCACTAAACTCGTGCACACAGGCAAGGTGTTCTCTTCGATCGACCTTGTTTAGGTATAGATTAGCATCAAACTAATGTTGTGTACCAGAAGTGATTCATTACATTATGGATTTCGTGATGTTGTAGATGTTTGAATGTTTTTTAAAAAAAAAAAATTTGTTTTCGTGTTTCATTAAATATTTTCTTGTTTTACCGAGATTGACTTCAATAAAAGTGTTTACATTGAAAGATTTATTTACCTATAGTTTAACCTGGGTGACTATATTAATTATGTTATATCTACTATATAATATAATTTAAGTTTACTTTTTGAAAATTGAAATGTTCTCTAGATGGATAATTTAAGTTTGTTTTAATTGGGTTTTTTTTTTTTTTTTTTTTTTTTTTTTTTTTTTGGGAAAGTTTACTTTATTTAATGTGTAGCCCCAGGTCTAAGAAGTTGTTCCTGTTAATTCATTGTTTACAAAATTTAACAAATATTCCCTCATATCTTCAGTTAAATCATATTTATGTTTCTGTAATATACACAAATTGCCGACAATCATTTCTGTAGTATACTTGAACAAATATAGTATATATGTAGTACCTATACTCATAATAGTATACTTCCAATCAACATAATAACAATTTTCCATAATAAAATAAAATTATCAACAAAATATGTTGTTTACTATTACAAAAACGAGTAAATTTGTTTGCAGAAAATGAAATTAGTTTGTAATTTCCTCAATTATTTTTTTTTTTGCCATTTTTCATTTTTGCTTTTCTCTAATGAAAATTGTCTGTACTATTAAGGAAATTTGAAAATTTATAAAATATTACTGTCAGTAACTATGTATACTTGAACCTATATGTAGTATATGTCTTTTAACCCTATGTGTATTTATATAGATTTACATAGTGCCTATATAGTACATACTGTATTCATATGTCTAATCGGTATTTTTATTGCAATACTAAAGTTATTATTATTTTCCGGTTATTCAGATTCATTTACATAATGGTAATTGATTGTTGCAATTTTATGTTTTTCTTTCAATAAAATTATTTGGAAAACATACATTTCCGGCGGTACTGTACTAGTTTAAAATTCATTTCACCATAGATTTTCAACAGATTGTGTATATTATTATACGGAGCCGATTGTACATTTGCGATAATAATTTTCATCGCTTATTTATTGTCTGTATATAATTTCGATGGAAAATCACGTACCTACAGACTAAGAATATTGAATTTAATATTAGTTATTTTCTTGGTGTACTCCGGCGATATGTACTTCTACATAAATAGAGAATTGTTCTAGAATACAAAACATTACGTCTTTGTACTAGAGGAAAAATTAGTGAAAAGGATGTTTACATCTCGAATATAGTATGGTATAATATAATATATATATATATATATTAATACTAAAGGTCTTCCTGCAAAACAGTCAACAAGTTTTTCTTATTTACCTCGTTATTTACCAATATTATTTTGTCTTGATAATAATAATGGAGTGTTTTTATTATGAAACTTTTACTTTGTGAGGATAATATCTGGTCTTTTGTATTCTGTTTTTGTTTTGGCAGTATATTTACTCAGCGTTGTTGAAGTAATATTGGCTATTATGTCTGTGAAAATATCTTTGAAATATTTTCCTATATAAGAGAGGTGCTTGAAAAATCTTTATTAATCGATTAATTTACCAAGTTTTTGTTTAAAATTGAAAATAAAAGTCTCAGCTGCACACAATTAATTGACAGTTTTAAGTTGAACAGCATTACAACAAAATCTGTATCAGCAAATGATGCATAATTAAATTGGAAAATAATTTTACAAGTGTCCCATTACTTATCGATGTATTTATGAATTGGAATCCATTCGTCACCATTGGCTATGTATTGTTCTGTGAAAATGCCTTAAAAATATTTTACTTGCTTGAAAAATCTTTATAAAATCATAATATTTATAAAAATTAAAAAAAAATTAAATAAAAATTTCACTTGCACACAATAAGCTAAGATTTATCACAACTAAATTTGCATCACTAATTGCTGCGAATTTAAATTTAAATATTATTTTTCAAGTATCCCAATGTATTTTTAAATGCAAATGAATGCGTATGTAGCTCTTAAAGTTTCTTGAATAAGATACTATACTATTTATTTTTCTAAAATGTGATTATATGTATATTTGAAAATTCTAAAGTTTTATATGCCAAACTTGATAGATAATCCAATTTTTTATTTAATTTTAACAGCATTTTAAAAAATTTATTTCCATGAAGGACTTCAAATTGTTTGATCAAGTTCACAATATGATTAAGTGTGTGTGCTTGATTACACATAATTTTGACTGAAAACTAAATAAAAGTCTTATTGAAGCTCAGATATCAAAAAAAAAAAAAACATATATGAAACATTTTCAATCAGAGACAATCTGTGAGCTCCTAAGAATGATTTTCGTTACAATTTTCAATAAACACAGAACACAATAGATGTATATTCAGTAGTCAAATCACAGTTGTTGTTGACAATTTTAACATTAAAAATAGTTACTTTTTAAGTACATTTTACTCATAAAATGCAATTAAATATTTTTTTAGTCAATTTCTATCGCTGTCAAATTCAAATTTATTCCATATTTTGCCCATGATTTAGTCAACATTTGGATACAAAATATATTTCAATTAAAAAATACTATGAATTTAAATATCCTGCTCTCTATAGTTTTAAATATATGTACGAAAACGATTTGAAGTATGTTCCCGAAATATGCTAATATAGCGAAGTGAAATGTAACTTGAAGACATTTTTATGGCAATTTTAGTGAAATGGCAATTTTAATGAAATGACTAGTTTGGAAGAATTAAACTCCACATTAAATATGTTTGTTTATATTAATTGTCTAACGTCTATATTTTATATACATAATAATATGAAGAATTTGGAAGGTGCATTATATGCATTATTATACTCAAATGAATTGTTAACATTTCGAAGTTCTAAAGTTTGGTGATTACTCCAAATTTGATGTTTAAACTTAAGGATTTAGTGTTCAATGCTTTTACCGAATTAATTTGAAATATGTAAATTCTTTGTGCATGAAATTTACAGATTTTTATCGATTTCAATTTCAGTCTGTGGATATTCTGGAGTCTAATTTCTAATTTCATATCCCGTCATATACATCTATATAAATATACACGTTTATTATACCTTTGTTGTCAATAAAATATTTGTATTTTATAAATAACGAATGCAATAACATGTTATTACATAAACTTTACAACCATTTTGTTAACATATACAAATGAATGTCTGTTGTATATCCTTTTTTTTTTTGTATGCATGCATATATACAAGAATATATCAGAAACTTCTTATATATATGAAACGTTGCGTTGAGCTTTATCCTTCCCAATCCCAAACCAGACCATCAGATATATTATAATTGTATTATACATATGGATATTAAATACACAATGAAATGAAATACGATGGAACATTCTTAGGATTTTAATATTTTACAATACATAAATATTTTTATTAAACATCAAGAGCTGTAAGTTATGTATATATTTTCCAAAGGAATATCCTTCTTGTGTCCCAATTTTATTTTGTTGTGTTATGCAAACAGCTAAACCACAACAATTCAAAAAATTATATAATTTTTTTTTTCTTCATATATACAAATTTAACAAATGTTGACGAGTTTGATATTTTTTTACTTTTATACTTTATTGAATTCAATTTCAATATTTCAATAAAATGTTTATGGGACGTTTTTTTTTTTTTGGGGATGTTTTTTGTTCAAAAAAAAAAAAAACCTTCCCCAAAATTATATGGTAAATAAAGTTATAAATTGATGGTTTATTATATAGAAAATTAACTATATAAAATAAAATTATATTTGTAATTGAATGATGATGATCTCGATGAAATAAAATTGTTAAAATATTTAGACAATTTTATTTATTAGTTCATTAGCACCCTAGTTTTTTCTATGAAATTTAACGTCAATGAACTCATGTTGCATTAACTACCTGACGTGATTAATATTAATAATTTATTAATCAATTCACTATACAATTAATTTCACAAAAAAAGCAGCATATCCATCCTCATTATATTTCTAGACTTTTCACATGAATTATAATCCGAATACGCTGGGATGAAGAACAAATAATGCTGACGCAAATTCTAGTATTGAATAAAAAGTGGAAGAAATACCTTACAGAATACACAGTATACAACGTATCAAAAGTGGTGACCTATTCTCTTACTATTATCAAGTGCTATCAGAGCTTTTAATAACGTCAGTAAACCATAAATGGTTATGACTGATGTTCATATTATTAATTCAATATTTGTTACAAATTAATTCCGGTAAAAATTTGACAAATTCTCCATTTTATGTTAATAAACCAGAAAATTAACACTATTCTTGGGATCAAATCATTTGCGCACAGCTCAGATGTCTATTTATGGAGAGCAATATGGTGTCTTGAATATTTACCAAAAATGTTCAAAAAAAATATTGCAACAATCAGTATTCCTATGCTTATGTGTGAAACGAAGCGGAGAGAATCACTAATTTCAGACATATTTTTTCGGCATTATTAAAAGTTATCGAAAGATTTATCTTCAATTATAATACTTTGAAGTAAATAAGATATTAATTATTACATCTTGTTATCCATTTATCATTTAAATTAAGACTTGCTTATTGTAGTGGTGTACTGAAACATATTTCTATCCCTTTGTTATTCCATTTACCTTTTCGTTTATCAGAATACTGCTAAAATCAGCCACATCAATTATAATCTCAACGTATTTCCATCAATATCCTGTGTAAACAACAGACAATTATAGTTAATTTAATAAACTTTGATGTTTTTAGCAGATTTTCAATACACTACTCATATATATCTAGTATATGTATTTAACTGGTAAGGATTAATGTTCAATATTGATAGTCTATACTCTTCCTTTATAGTATATTGATTACATCTTAATAATATTAAGATGTAAATAATTTATAAGTAAGAAACTGAAATACACGCGTTCCTTTGCTTTAATGCATAATTTAATGCATTTTCAATTAATTTTCATAGACGCATATATTGTAAAATATAGTTCATAGAAAATTCAATGCGACAGCATACCTGTTGAAAATGATTTCAATCATTTAAATTTAAACTTCAAAAGCTTAACATTAAATTTTCAAAATTTAACAATTTGAAAATCATTAAGTCATTGATCTTAATTGCATTTCATTGGTTAAATGTCTGTAAGTGATTAAAATATATATAGACTAGAAGAAGACTTGTATGCAAGCGTACATATAGCCACAGTTATAGTTATGTTATACCACTGTTTGCCGATTTACCATTCTTGAATTTCTATATAGCAATGGTTTAGTGATCCGGAAATAGCAATGAATCACATGCAACAAATTCTACAATTTATTAAATCAGTAGGAAGCATACGAGTATATATATATATATATATATTTATATCAAAGTATACCTACATATTTGACTAAGATTATTAGCATATAGAATTGCTTTTCTACTAGGCACTGTATATATTCTTATAACATATGTGGATATGTACAAAGTATATATCACTTAGTTATTTTCAGAGAAGTGCATATAGGTATGCAGACAATCATTATATTCACGTAGTACGAATTGAAGAGATAATTATCCTTAAAATTAAATAGTTTATGAATGCAAATAATCAAGACTTCACATGTGCATACATAATTTCGTTTGTACCTCGATTTGAACATATTATAATATATCTTATTCAAGATTTTTAAATATAAAAGTTATAATACTCTTATATGCCTATAGTTAATTGATATTTTTCATATAAGAATCAAGAATTTTATGCTTCTACCATGACATATATAATAGGGCTGACAGGAATAAGTATATTGAATTGTATAGTACAGGATTTGTCACTTGAATTCTTACCACTTTCACGTATCACCGATAAAATTTGCCATATTTTTGTTTATTTATATATTTTTTATGAGTGCTAACGAAAACATTTTAATTGTACTTTTTGTAATTAAAAAGAAATTTTCGTAATGGATTTTAAATGTACTAGCGTGAGTGATTAAAGGGTATGTAAATTGTGGATGGTATTCTGTTGGAGGAGTCCTGTAAACGCCGATAATTTTTAAAAGGATCTTATTGCACATTCAACTCTTTCCACTGAATGTGTTTTAATTTTTGGCAGTGACAACCATTGGATATCATTCAATCTATATAATTGGAATAGCCAACTGAAGAAGATGTCCTCTAGTCCATAGTGTGTAGTTAACCAGAGGTCGCTGCTGCAATTTTTATAATCAACTTTTAGAATTTTATCCAAAAGCTATATAATAGTTGGCTACAATTGTTTATTTAAATCTGTATAATCATTAGCTGCTATTATTCTATTTGCAATGTCTTACATATATATATATAGGACAAGAAAAGAATATTCTTTTATTTTAGTGATGTTTTCTACTCATTCAAATCCTTATAATCCCTGTACAATGCTGCATTTGTATTCAAAACGTTTTCTATGTTCTTTTAGTGTAATAAAAATAAGACAAATAAATACAAAAAAAAAAAAAATAAGTCACTGGAAAACTTTATTTTTAAATCATAGAAAATAAACAATTTTTTTTTTTTTTCTTAGTTTTCCTTCGTTTTCCACTGCTTTTTAGATAGTGCTGCTGCAATGTCTTTTATACAATTGTTTTTGGTTTTGCTTCTTGTTGTTTTCATTCTGTGACACCATAAGATAAAATGTTAACTTTATCGGTTTAGTTACATACGATGGAAAATAGGTTTTCTTCCTGAATATAACAACAGTGTATTTATGTATGAAAAAAACTGGTAATCTTGAATTTTCTTTTAATTATTTATATGCCTGTCCTTCAAATATGTTTTTTTCATTTTTAATTTATTTGTTCTTTATTCTGTCGGTGACATGTCACAACATTTGAATACAATGCAAGTTAAATGTATTGTAGTTAGTAAAAATCATTGTTTTCGTCCTGAAGTTGATTCAGCACAGGAGGAAGTTTTAAATTTACAAACCAATAGATTGTTAACGTTAAAATAAATTATTGATTTTGCCTCTGGTTTTCCCAAAACAGAATTTTATTCACAATATTTTTTTGTGTTTTCTAGTTAGCAAATATAATTCTGATTCGCATAGTCAAACAGATCTTTTCGCTTTCTACTTTTTACAGTATACACTGGCGCAGTCAACAATTTTCTTATTCAAGTAATTCTAATGTGAGGGGAGAATTTTTTATGTTGTCTTTTTGGTTATGAATGTTTTTTGGTATAGAGGTTCTCAACCTATAGAATCTTCTCTCGGCATCAATGCAAATACAGAATTTTTTGGATTAGATTTTGTATTATGAAAATGTTCACTACTACTTACTTGACAGGAAAAAAAAGCCAATGTGATTTTAAATTTTAGCAAGAATTGAACATCGGAATCGTAACTGCCAGTCACGTCAAAATGAATAAATTTTTTAATGATAACCTTTATTATATTATAATTTGAACCATTTGCAGAAAGAAGACCATATGTAATTGGGTTGGTAAACTTTATGTCTTGTTTATTGACTTGATGAGAATTTTTGGTCAAGATCACATATTATTAGACTGATATTGATTTTATGACACAAATTGGTAGAACAACCTTAACATACCACATAGACATAATTAATGTACAATAAATTCATATATGGACGCATTAATCACTAAGATCTTTAATATTTTAGTTGAGATTTTTAGTTGTTTTTTTTTTCCCCAAATGATATTTGAATCAAGTGATTGTAATAATTTGTGAATTTAATTGCAAAGAATTTAAGTGTTTTAAATTATTATTAGTTTATATACAATTATAAAAAATGGATATATATGGTTAATTAGGTGATCCCAGATTCTTAATAACTAGTTAACTGTTATTTTTTCTTTTTTTTATATTTTACTTGGCAAATTGAGCACAATGTCTTTCAGACTGATAATATACTGTTGTGTAATATATTCAATTTTTTTATTATACTCTTTATATGATTATATGAAAGTATAGTGTCTCTAATAATTAGGTCATTAGTGGTAACAAATAGTGTGTGAATAAACTTTAAGTACCAGTGTCACATGCCATAAATGTCATCTATACATAATAAACTTTTCGTATAACCATTGCAAACTTCTTTAAATTATGCCATTATATATTCATATATAAATATCCTAATGAGCGTCACACTTCTAAAATAAGCGCATACAAATTGCATATACTCATATGTATATATTATGCATTCATTACTACTGTACTTTGTCTTCGATATTCTACATATTCAACCGTATATAACATCTTATTATAGAAAATTTATTTGCTTCAAATAAGATTATACATTGTATAGTCGTAGTTAACACCCTCAACCTCAGATATACTCGTTTAGTCTTTAATATATGTACGATTTCTAGAAAATATGTAAATTATGCAACTTTTAACCAATTTGCAAGTATATGATAATTAAGTGTAGGAAACGTCGTGCTCTATACCTAAATTTTGCTATATAGCTACTCGTCGTTCTTTATTATTGCAACTTCTCTCTATAAGTGTACATACATAACAATGCAATTTAGTTTAAAATACGTTGCACAATTGTATAAAGTTTTTCATGCAAATTTTTCACTTTTATTTTGCTATTTTGCTATACATTTTGCTCATTTGCTGCAGCAATCGTCGTTGTTGTTGTATATATTTATATACATAT
>JANSTX010055114.1:0-10448 GCA_027564355.1 Penthetria funebris
ATCTAGAAGGCTTAACAGCAACAGGTGAAACTGATTACTCACTCTGGAAAGCAACACGCAGATTAAAACAACCACAGCAACATAATCCTCCAATACGAAACTTCGATGGATCATGGGCAAGAAACAACAGTGAAAAAGCTGCAGAACACTTAGAAAAAATTTTTACACCGAATCCTACTGGGACTACAGATGAAGAAGATGCTGAAATTCACAATTTTCTGTATATACCTTTACAAAATGATTTGCCGATAAAAGAGTTTTCAAGAATGGAAGTCGAAAACATGATACTACGTAACCTGAACCCAAGAAAAGCACCCGGTTACGATCTTATAGCGGGTAGAATACTAAGGGAACTACCCTTGATGACTATAAAACAGCTAACATACATATTCAATGCAATTCTACGAACGGGTCACTTTCCAGCCCAATGAAAAGTGGCAGAAATAATTATGATACCAAAACCCGGTAAACCGATTGATGAAGTAACATCATTTAGACCAATCAGTCTACTACCGTGTATTTTAAAGTTGTTTGAGAAATTATTATTAAAACGATTGGGACAATATATATAAGCCAAAACTATTTCTGAATGTCTCAATAAGAGACAGATTGATAATATAATGTGTTAAAAAAAAAAAAATATATATATATTTGATTCAAATATTGTTCGTCCCGAAATAAGATTAGTGTTCCAGACCGTGAGTCATGCTTCTAATTTATTAGATAGTTTATAAACTGGAGACATAACACAATATTAATAGTATATAGAATATTATTGTATATATCTGTTCGACAATGAATAGAAAGCAGTGATTGTATGACGGAACTATTGTCAAATAATATATCGATCAAAATTTCCCTAGCTGTGTATTAAATGCATAAAATAATTTTGTTTTAATATCATATCTCTTCTATACGACATTTAACGTCTTAATTCTTTCGTAAGACTTTATTAAAGTAATTTATACATTATTATCACATACTACATCTTCAACGTATTATCAGAAGGTTCATCAATTTTTCTCTCTGTTTTGTTTGATTTTCAGTTTGTTTTTCAAACTGGAATTTCTGTGAACTCTGTACTTTGTCTTCATCAACGTTTAATCTAATATGATATCGTATTTTCAAAATGCAACTTACATTTCCTTCAATTATTTCAACTCCCACTAAGAGATCCATATTTTTCTTTTTGTTACTTATAATGCTGTCTTTTCTTATCTGTTATTTTTCCATGGTTAACATTCGGTTAAAGGAAACATACGTGTACAACTGTGACAATATACATACATAAGACAAAAACATACTTACTGAATATACACAGTAATGTTCTTGTGTGGAATGATCTTATGCTTTTTCTTAACTGTTATGTCATTTGACTTGGGTGGTAAGTACCATAAAAATTATTAGACATGTAAAATTTTGACTAGATGTTTGCATGTTGAGAGAAATTCCAATATAAACTTACATGTTACTTAAATTTTCTATAAATTTACCAAATTGTTGTACACGTAATTACATTATTATATTGAATATAGTTACACTAAAGTGTTTGGTGGCAAATGGAGTGTGGCTGACTAACATCGAAGGTTATTCAAACCATTTTTATTTATATGTGATGTAACTGAATAACTTTATCACGATATCAGATGTATGTTAGTAATGGCGTATGACTGAGACTAAAAGATGGTGTTTAAAGATCGTGCTTGACGATTAGTTGGAAAAACATCTCAACAACAAACTATAGGTAAATGAGGATTTTGGCACCATTCTAATGAAATGTTAAGTTTTTTTAATAAATTTTTTACATTTAGTAAATTTCACTTATATACAATAATAAATGCTTCACACTGGTTTGTTTACTATATTGCTTTACGGATATTTGAGTGTACAATCGATTGGCTATATAAAGCTAATAACTTACACTAATCAAACACGCTACTTTACCTGTTACTGAGCTATAAATTTAAAAATGATAATAAGCCAAGTTCTCGTTAATTGGTACTTTAGACTCATATTAAGAATCTTTCAGTTCAATATAATATTAAATGAAAATTTGTGTAGACTGTAGGCTCTTGAGGCGATGGACACGATAATCAGACAAAGAAAAAAGAATTGAATCGACTATACAATACATACTAATAATGATATCGCCAGATATGCATTATATTGGAATCCACAGAGTAGTAGAATACTGAGTCGACAAAAAGCAATGTAAAGGAGAACCGTCAGTATGGAGACTGATGCCAGTTTTAAGATGTGGAATAAAGTGAACGTGCTGGCTAGAAATTGTGCTGATGCAATGTATGCTTTTGCGAAAAACAATGATTGAGTTAATAATGATGAATTACAATTGCAATTGCTGCGAAACTCAGAATGTGACACAGAATCTTTGTATGCCTTAAACGCATACACATTTTCTGACACAAAATCAAACATTAAATTTGTAAAAATTTTATGATATTGAGGTGATGCACCTATCGTACCTGATTCCTACAATACTCTACTGAAATACATATGGCAACAGGACAAAAACAAAATGTAGAATTGTTGTTGATTAGCAATCTAGTACCGATATATCCTGATATTGATGTTTTAGAGTCATTTTTTCATATTCACAATTGAATTTTATTCAAATTAAAATTGAGAAGTATTGTCGAGAGATAGAAATATTTCACCACTTTAGTGACTTATACGGATGTCAAACAATACAATTATTAATTAAAGTTATATTTTCCATATTGTTTTAATTGATATTTGACGATTTATGCATATTAGAGTATTGCCGCTTTATGCAGATAATTTGGTGTAAATTTCGAGACGCTAATGCTTGTTGACTGATACTAAATATATAATGTACTACTATTTCAATTGTTTGCTATTACAGTTAAATGGAATACGAAATTACTACTATTATTACTTTTTATTAACCATCATCATATGTTTTTCATGAAATTCCACATTTTACGAGTGACGGACTCTGCTGTATTTTGATTTGTCGTAATTCCTTGAATAATTACGAAAAACTAAATTTTACAGAGTTACATAGATATAAATCATTTCAAGTTGCAAGCTCTGTACTTGCTCAAATTAGCTAGTTGCTATTTTTTGAATTAATTGAATTATATGAATTGCTCCAACCTACCACAATAATTACAGGAGCTATCGACTACAAATAATGCGTTTGAGCCAACCACCCACATATTTAGATATGTACTGAAAAACTGACAAATTTAATTGCGTTAAAAGTGGTTTTATAAAATTTGTAAAATATTGCTGCCTAACTACTATAAACAACTACTGCAACTAGACACAATTAACTAGTTAGTTATTCAGCACACAATCACTTAATAACAGATTAAAACACAATGACTAATTTAATTACCATTTTTCTCAGACACCCGTTTAATTTTTATTTATAGAGAATATTCCATTTTTATAATGCCATATTCGTATAAGTATAATTGATTAAACTAATTAACATTAAATAATCAAATTTTGTCACTTTTAATTCAACTTTTTAAGGCAACGGACTATCATAAACACATTTATTTTTTATTTAAATACTCTTTTTTAAGATTAAAATCATATGTGCGCTCTTTTATGGATAGAATGAATGAGTTATTAGACAAATTCATACGATAATAAAAATAAAATTAAAATTTACATTAAAAATATATAGAATTTTTTGGTGCTACATAAAAAAAAAATTCTAAAAGTACTTTGCTTATGGCTTTTTGGTACATATCGCCATAGAAAAATACCGCCCGTTGATTATTCTGACATGTGCCACATCAAAATCAGGTGAAATGAAGAACGTACACAATTTTAAGATAAACCGGAATGATTGAGTAATTTTTGTTGATTTATTTTTTTTTTATTTGCTGTTAAAATATTTATTTCGAAATAATAAAAAACAATACCAAAAAAATAGAAAAACCATACTTTAAATTCTCTATTTATTTGAATTAAGATATAGACTTGTAGATACTACTAGGATAGCTTATGATGTGCATTCTCGTATAATGTTAAAATTGAAAGAATCTTCCTCAGAAAGAAATTCTATTAACTTTTATGTACTCGCATTAATCAATCATTCCATTTTGTCCGTTAGATTTCATCGTAATTAATTTCATTTATCATGTTTTTAAACGTAATGTTGACCGTATAAAAACAATGCGGATCATTGGATAAATTGAATAATTTTGAAAATATCATATGATGTAAGATAGATGCTTTTAGGCATAATTAGAGGATTGCATCAATATTTGCGTAGTTATAAATATTTACAGAATTTTGAAAATCAATATCAGAACTTTATTAGTGTGGACAGAATTGTTTCCTATTCTTTGAAATATACCAAAAACTTAGCCATAAATTGAATTCTCGCTCAAAACCTATAATTAATACATGTCAACATGTAGCTTTAGTAATGACATGGAAATTCGATGAAGCTCAAAGTTGTTTACTCTATTATATCAATAACGATAACTCAGGTATGGAGAATACCTTTGTATTTTTATAATTTTGAGTATTGTGCCCGATACTTTTTCGACGGAGTGAAAACATGTAACTTGAAATTTAATTGTCTGACCAAGTATGAAATCAACTGATTAATAGTAGTGTGACATATCGAGTAGTTAGAGAGAATACCCGAATGTTTAGTATTATAGCGAATAGTATTAGATACAATCAATTTTTTCAGTTTCATAATTCTTTATAATTTGTGTCAAACGTGTCAAACTCTTCAATATTCTACAATCTGCACAAATCCTCATTTTACATTATATTTGACCAAAAATTTAATAATTTGACATATATCTGAAACATAAATTGACGAAAACTTGACATTCTTACATAGTACTGATAAAAAGTTTTACTTGAATATACGTAATTTGAATTTACGAGAAATTTGTGTAGATTGTCTGAACACTTGCCAATCATTTTGTATACATAAGTCGATACATTTTTTAGCACCCTCATCTTTTGTCAAATAACTGACCTAATATTGAAAGTGTTTTTTATCTAATCTGTTATTGTATTATCGATATCAATTTATGCGTAGACCTTCCAGTAAATGTCGTCAGCAAAGTCAATTAGGAAAGTTAATATTGGATAGTCAATATTAGATAGGATTTGTTCAATCCTATCCAATATTATATGTGGTTCGTATAGTAGACACAAGAGTGGCGCAAAATATATACATAGTATTTTGCATTCATGATAGGATACATTCTACGGAAAATGTTCTGCTCATAAAGTCTTAATACAAATAATTAATACCTATATTAAAAAACCATAACACATTTTCTTTACTTTGCATGCACAGTAAAATTCACACATTTAACTCTTTAGGTGGCGTACGCTAGCCAAACCAGGTTCTCACGAATCTATATAGTTGTTTTTCTTTTTTATGTACAATCGAATCACGTATTCACACAGAGGCTTTATTTTAATCTACATATCATGATCTTGTTCAAGTTAAATACATATTTAGGAATTTTGTGAATTTTTAATGTATAAATACCACTTTTTTGTTTCATAAATTTTATAAATATATCGAGATAAAGATTTTATTTACATTATTATTGATATTATGTTGTTTATAATCTGGTGATCACTGAACTTATATAATAACACACGATGTTTTGTTTTGAGAAGTTATATTATTATATTGTTTGTGGGTACAGGAGATTAAAGAAGTTGAAGCTATAAAATATCAATTTTGAATACTTATCGTTATAATAGCGTCATCAAAATCATCAATAAGGAGGAAAATCGTATAATTGGATGAACTGGTCATGCCAACCAGGCGAAGAGATAATAAAAGAATAATGTAAACCAACAGAATCTAGTGATATAATAGGATCAAAGATTTGTTAATCTCAAATATGAATCAGTATTTTATTGTGCTACTGTAAAACCACAAAATTTAAGTTGCACAAAGTCCAGCTGATCTAAAACCACATATAAAACGATTTAGTTATTCCCATATGATTGCACAGTCCCAGATTAATATTATATATTAAGAATTGTTGGTTAATAGTCGATTGAAAAACACAACATCATTGCATGTGTTATTTGTTAACATTAAGAAATTATTTGATAATGGTATAATGATCGGTTTAACTGGCCGCCATTAACATGTATATTTGTGAAATATACCTCAATGGCGAAAAAATAGATAAAGTAGAGACGAACTTGCAATATATGAGAAATTTTCGACAATAAATGATGATGCTTAAACAGATGCCAAGTTCAGTTTACAATTATTGGTATTATAATTAGTGTCTGCTAGTTGTCGAAATTGTTAAAAATCTAAAGTTGTGTATTTTCTAAAAATTAATTGTTAATCGGTATAGTTGCTAAACTTGATATGCTGTAAACAACATCGTATCACAAATTCAAGTTTAAGTTTTTAAGTACTTTAGCGACATTATATAATATTTTAGCCTATGAGTAATATTTAGATCTGTACAGAGGCGGCATTACAAGTTAATTTCTAATATGTACAAATTTGCTATATATAACTAAAATGAGATTTACCAATTGGAAAATTATGTTATCAATTATAATTACTCTTTTCTATATTTTAATATTTCTGTACAGTCTGTTCAGCCAGTCGACAAATGCGACATTAACACAAATTTTTAGCATTGGTCAAACGTAAAATGAGCATCAATTGCAGTGATCGGGTTTCCATCAACAAATTATTAGTCAATTAATTTATGGTACTCTTATTTATAATAGCTACATAGAACTTTTGTAACACAATAGTAAACGTAGTAATGCCACGTCTTATGTGCCCTTTTGGTGTGTACAGATTAAAGTTACGATGATGACAACAGTTTCATGTTTCAAACTTAAGTCACAATCGAAAAATTACTAAATATGATTCCACATGTCCCACTGTATTCGTGATTTTGTAAGTGTTATTATTATTACTGTTCATCGACCAATTTTTAAAATCGTAAAAATATACAAACATCATTTTAAGACGACATGTCCACCATAATTTAAGAAAAAAAAAAAACTAAAGATATTTCGAAAACCTATCATTCATAACATGGTCTCATCTGGACACGAATATGTAATAAATACTTTTTTGTTTTGCTTCTTTTACAACTAGAAGAAAATGTACCTGTTTAATTTATTTTGTCTTCAATAAAACAAATACATATTTTCCATATATACCTCAGCCACTTCATGATGAAGATAACAATAAAAAAAATCAATTCAGTCTATAGAAGTCACGATGGTAAACAATGAATATAATGTATATACACAGGCATAATGCATATGTACAGAATATAAATATTTATTTAAAAGTGCGTTGATCAGTAGTTTTTGGCACCCATTTGTTAATTTTTAAACTGCTACTGAATTATATGCAACTTGAATTCCGTTTAACAAATTTTTTAAAACTAAAATCCGACAAATTTGAAATAACTATATTTATATGTATGTTACATTGACTGTGATTTGTTATGTGTATTATACATTTAAATTAATCATTTATCTGATGAATTCATATTTGGAATTGAAACTGAAATACTGGTTTCATTGAATTTGTTTTAAATTCCAAAACAAAATCATGAAAAAGCATTTCCACAAAATATTTTACTTGAATTACGTCATGATGTAAAATTAATATATCGAGAGTCTGATATTCTAGTATGTAGCGTGTCTACAGGGAATATTCGAATATAGAATCTCTGCAAAATAATCATCAGGATGATATCTGTAGAAGAGGGTAAACGTATTATAGATATGTTAAAGGGCATCTAGACTCGATCATCACCTATAAAGGGCTCGCTTTAGAATTCTATTGTCGAAATAGACAAGGGTAATCGCTGTAGCACCTTCACCTATGTACACCATTATAGAGATATAAATGTTTTATATATAATCTGTATTTTCCAGACTGAAATATTTTTTAGCACTATTTTTTGCCAAGCTCAATACGAGATCATTCAATAGTTGCATAGAATTATTGTGATAGGATCAAATAATCGTGTTAGTAATTATGGACATTTCCGAATTTCGATACAGCCGAAAAGTGGTCGAAAAAAATTCCGTATCACACAATGATAATAGTTATCAAGAGTTTTCGCAGCATGTACAATGTATTTATCGCGATGAAAAGTTTAAGACAAATCAATGCTTATGCCGAGCACAATATTAGGAATTCACGTTCATCATTTATTTAAAACATTAGAAATTCACAAGTCATATATTATACTATGGAAATTAATGTCATAACGTGAGACTTTTAGTCAATACTGAAAAATTAGACGATTTCTTATATTCAAATAACTTTTTATTCTGCTAAATAACTTAAATATATATGTATAGTTGAATCCGAGCAACAAAGTTGCCACTGATTTTGGCAAAGAATTTTATAGAATTTCTTAAAATATTTCAGTACGTATAGAAATAATAAGCTGCTAGACAATTTTAAAAGAAGACTATTAATATTAAGAATATTATTCGACGTCAGAAGATGACATTCTAAATTTACCAATTTATCAAATTGATAAATATGTTTACCAATTTCATATATTGGAAAATTTCTTATTTACGCTAATTGAATGAGGCATTATTGAATACATATTTTTAATAATTGATCCATGTTTTTAAAATATTGAAGTTATGATTATTGTTATTATTTCATCGTTCCTTTCAATAAGCAATAACTCAACTGCCATAACATTAAAAAAGACATTTTTCATTTTTCACTTTGCATATATATATATATATTATTTTGTGTAAATAACAAAAATTAATATCTATTATCAATATCCATTAGCAAGTATTAATGACCGACATACATTAATTTATTTTTTCATGTGAGAAAATATTAACCTTATATTGTGTAGCAAATCAATGTCATTCATCATTCCATCATCATTCACATAACCATAACCTTCAGGTAATCAATCTAATTTTTGAAATGGTTCGATCACTATATAAGTAATTTTTAAACAGCTCTTTGGTGCCTTAACGAATTAATGCCCAAATAATAAACAAAATTAAAATAACAGAATTTTGAATATTAATTAAATAGACCATCAACTTACGAGCATTGCACAGTTTTAAACTATTTACTAATTTATATTATTAAATTTAAAGATCATTATTTTTTAAAAATTTATTTCATGTTTAGTGTGTTATTTTTGAAAACGAACTATAAACTTTTATTTAACTAACCATTAACAATTGATCTCTATGAATACGAGTAATTTAATTATAAAAAAAAATTAAATTTTTAAAATTACCGTTATGTCTGAATGGATATCTTCGATCGTATTTCTCAAATCGTTCACATAAACATGAATATATCAAATTTTTGTGTGATCGATTTAATATGATACTATCACAGTTTTTGAAGAACAACGTGGCAGAGCACCGTTATTATATATAATTAATTTCAAAGTAATTGGTTTTCATTTCAAGGTAGAAAATTGAACCGACATTTATGATGGCATCAATATCCGGTTGCCCACTATGTTCCTTTCTTATTGCCCACTATGTGCCTTTTATATTTCACAAAGTTTTAAGATTTATTTGGGGTTTAAATCATAAAATACGGTTGACAGTTATATTTATTAAAAAGTCTGCATAGTCTTTTTGCTGAATTGCTATACAATGCTAATGCTTTTTATTTATTACCCTAATTTTTAAAAAGTTTGAGAGGTAAACTTTATTCTATAATTAGAATGTTTGATCCACTATAGTAACAATGCATTTTATTTTTATATTATTAAATAACTGTTGATCGGGATGTGATCAGGAAATGACAACCAATTTCATCAACTTAGGCATCTGGGCAGCTACGTGCGCTACAGCTAAATAACGTATATTGATCGTATATTGATGATACAATCAACAATGGATGAATTTAAGTTATAGAACCAGACATTCGAAATGTATAGGCAAACTTTAGACCTAGACCAAATCAATACATTAAGTATTATTGTTGAATAGTCGATTGAATGGCAAACATTATTGTATATGTTATTTGTCGACTCTTAACAGGCTGTAGACTATTGATGATGGTATCAAATGCACAATGCTAAAAAATTATGAAATACTGTCGAAATTGATGAACATAATATTTTATAGATGTTCGATGTCCGTTCGAGTATATATTATTTTCTGAGTCCTCAAAGATGTCCTATAAAAAATTTACAGAAGTTTATTTCACACGCCCATACAAATTTTACCCACCGATACAAAATATCAAATATATTCATTATCATCATCTCGACCTTGTTTTTCTAGTTTTTAATTTATACCACACATCAATTGTCAACCAAAACAACTTGAAATTGAGATTTTCGGATTGATAAAATAGTATCAATTATATAATTGTTCTACTTCTTCTTCTTCTTCTTCTTCCTTGCCTTTTTCCTTATTCAGGGTCGGCCCTCCTACTTCTCAATCTATTT
>JANSTX010055115.1:0-10448 GCA_027564355.1 Penthetria funebris
ATCGTACTAGTCGTACAAAGTTATGATGAATAACTTTGAACAAGGACTCGCATTTGCATGCTATATTATATAAACATTGAGACATGAAATGATAAAATAATAAATAAAGTCTATTCTGCATATGATCCATCATATACGAGTATAGTATATAAGCCCTCTAACTAAATTATATAACTTACGTAAAAGAACAAATTGTAAAATGTATAATGAAACAGAACACAAAAGCGGAAGAAAAAAAACGTAAGTTCTTAAACTTAATCTCCCATAAATTGAGAGACACACCCATAGATAAAAATAACAAGGAGCCAAAATGATCTGAATGATAGAGGCTCTAAGTTTAGAAAGAAAAGAATCAACAAACATCAGTCGAACCACATTAGTAAATTGATCAAATCTATCAAATTAAGTGATTGAATAAAAACTTTAGGATTTCTTCATCTAGTAGCCACGTGCTAGAAGAAATTAGACGATATAGAAAGAACTGATACCAAAGGTTAATGTAGTTAAAGTAAATTAAAGTGCAAGCAGAATCAAATTCTTCACACTCACATAATATCATGGAGAATTTCAGATTAAATGTAATTGTCAACAGAAACATTCTGTACTTAAATCACCTTAAAACTAAGAAAAACAAAATTTATTTCTATACAATTATTCTAAATATCATCTTATCATCTTGACTTTTACTCCACGCGAGAGCAGAGGGACATCAACGAAAAACCGCCATTTTTCACAATCTCCGACCAGCACCATCACTTTACTCCCTCCCGTTTCACTGGTATCAGTACCCTTATTGATGCTTCTTCGACACGTTGTTTTTGGATGAACGCACATCTTCTAATACCCTACGTATTCCAGTCAAATGAGTATTTTGCAATATCACCGACTGATCGCCACAATGTATTGCCCGATCCATTTCCACAATATTGTTTATCGTCTCCAGGTCTACCAGTCTCCAAAAATTCTTATTTGATATTGTATTTGGCCAGAAATTTTTTTAATATGTGTCTGAGGCGTCTATTGACGAAAAGTTGAATTTGTAATACGATATTATTTGTCACCTTCCAAGTTTCGCAGCCATACAATATACCGGTAACCGGTTACTTTTAAAAATGCGCAACTTTAGATTCTTTGAAATTTGTGACTATCGCCAGACTCCATTCAGCATACCAAACATTTGGCGAATTTATTTTATACGGAACCTTATATCTGTTGCAGCACCACCATTATTATTATTATTATTATTTTTTATACTAAAGTTATTCTTTAGGGAGTGGATACCCCTTAATGTTTTCATAACATAAAATAACTTTTTATTTTCTCATAACGATGGATGAGAAGGATATGAACGCATGAGTTTGCGAAGATTTGATTGAAAAGCCTGGATGCCAGACGAGAAGCACGCGACATAAACGTACCCCGATATTTAATGGTGCGATCAAACGTAAATTCAACAGAATGCGAGTGTGACAACCGAGCTAGTCGTGAATTAAGTGGAAATACCCGAATATTGGGTATAATGCTGGCAATCTCAGCAGAAAAATTGCCACCATGATCAAATATCTATAGAAAAGTGAAAGGGTGCGCCTATGCGGAAGAGAATGTTACCGATGATTTGCTCATAGCCTATAAATCGAAAGGCTTGCCTTTGAATTCTGTCGAGAAAACCAAGGGTGGTCGCCAAAACCCCAGCCCATATGTGAGAGTCGTGCTCCATTATAGGCCATATATATGCTTTATATATAATGACAATATGTTCAGGATTAAAATATTTCTTACAACGATGCAGAAATCCAAGCTTTTTTGGTCGCGCGTTCCGAGAGGGTTCAGACTCTTGCACCTTCGAATTACCATTGAATTTTATAGTTGGATCCGATGTATTTGATTTATGTGACAAAAGACACAACTGCGTCATATTCGCATTGAATATAATAAGATTTCTCCTTCCCCAATCAGAAATTAAATTTAAATCTCCGTTTGGAGAAATGTTCATATCCGCGCGAAGCGACTCAACCATTTGTCGAAATAGTGAGAATGATGCAGAGTGCTGTCATCAATGTAACTGTAAATTGGGCTCGCAGTAAGTGATAAGAGGTTATTAATGAAAATTAAAAATAGCCTAGGAGACAACACGGAACCATGGGGAACACTCGCATCAAATTGGAAACGATCAGAAGTGACGACATCGAGAACAACCCTAATCAAACGACCCTTCAGAAAATTAGAAATCCACACCCCCAAATCATGATGAAAACCATAATAGACCATTTTTGATAGTAGTCTGTCAAAAGTCTTGGATACATCGAGTGCAAGCACCCGAGTCTCACCAAATATGTGCCAGCTTCTATTCCAAATTTCAGTCAGATAGGTGATTACCCGTTGATCTTCTGGATCGAAAACCGTATTGACGATCATGAATTATTTTATTCGATTCCACGTAAGATATGATCTTGAAGTTAAACTTCTCAAATAATGGAAGTCCTCTACTTCATCTATTATTTTAACGCAGACTGTAAGTGAACACCTCATCGACGTACCAATTTTCATTAGTCTCGTCTTTGAAACATTGAATTTTAGACCGACTTGTGAGGTATATTTCACAAGTTATTCCAATTCCACTCTTATGTCTGACTCAGTTTGCAAAAGCAAGCAAATGTCGTCAGTGAAGTCAAAATCTTTAAGTTTACCGAGTAGACCCCATGCGGTGCATGCGGTTGAGAGTTTATCTTCATTATTACCATGTCCAAGACCAGCAGGAACAATAGTGGTGACAGTATACATCCCTGGTGTACACCCAAATGTACATAAAAAATATCACCAAGCCTTACACGATGTATCGAATGCCTGTTTAAAATCGACAAATAACTTATACAATGACGTTTGTTATTCAATTGATTGATCAACAATAATCCATAACGTGTTAATATGGTTTGTGCAAAACCTATCAGGCCTGAAACCTGACTGTTCCTTTCGAATACCCGGTTCCAAAACTGGACTGAACTGGTCCTGTCGTACATGATAATAGCTATTACTTAGTTTATTGTGTTCATCAAGATGATAGCACTCCGTTTCTCGCAACTTATACTCTTTTTCGGTAACTTAAATTATCAACCATTGTTTCCATAAGTTATATCATCAGATAACTATTAATTTTAAATATAGGGAAGTGAAATTACCCATAGTTTTAATAAATATACGTAAATCAATAAATTTTAATTTGAAATTTCAATCAATGAACTATGAATTGATGAATGTCTGTTATGAGTTAACCATTTTCAAATCCATAGAATATGTTAAATTGCATTGGATATAATTAAGTTGTATAATATAAATTTTCTGCCCTACTATTGTATGTGGGCAGAAAATTTTTAAACAATAATTTGTGAAGACTGGCAGATCTGGAGGCGATGAACACAATTGTCAACAAATGGAAAGTGGAATTGAATCGACCATACACTGAGACGACCGTCAATGATATTGCAAAATACGCAATTGACTGGAATTCTTAGGGTAATTAAAAATCAAGTTGTTCATGAACAACGTGGTGAAACCCCGTCATTAAGGAATGTACTATATCAGTGCGAAGGATGTTATAAATGAAATCGACTATTATGAAGAGTTAAAGAAAAATAATATCGTTCACATTTATACAATTGCAGAAATTTTGTTGAAAGAAACGTGGGTGGGATACCACATTTCTATAATAAAGACTTAATTCTACTACAATGTCTTACACTATACTTAAAAGTGTGCATTGATAAACCTCAAATATAACCATGGAAACTGTTTTCAAATAAATTCATTTCAAAATTTAATATGTTGAACTAATTCTTATATATAAAACTAACACAAAACTTTAACATATTTATGGTTAAAATAGAATTTATGCGATCACTTTATTGTATGATCACTCAATCATGCCCATCGCCGGAATAAAAAAAAAAATAAAAAGACAACGGGGGAAAAAATCGCTATATCTGCTGTATATTATAAATCTAACTAGGACAAGCTTCAAATTGAATAGCAGTTGTGATCGTACAGAGGATACAATGGAAATCGTTTTACTCAATGACCGGAAAAGTACTGTATAAGCGAAATGAAGAGCGAATAAATTCAATGGCAGATAACATATTCAAGGAGGAAAACTGGATTTCAGCAGTTTCAAATGACCGACAGATGATTACATTTTATTTGCAGTGTATTCATTTCAAAAGGGTATTGTGTAGGGAAAGTAGACTACGTAAATATTTTACAACCTTCAACACCAATTTACACTGTACTGTGGCCAATTTTATCCCAAACAAAGAAGGCTAAAACTCAATTTAAAGGTATGTATTTAATTTCATTATATAACATTATACAATATCATCATATTGGTAATCGAATTAGGAATTGTTAAGTGAGGCTTAGGCGCCTTAACCGCTACGTTGTATTGCCGTTTTAGTCAAACAATACAATTCTAGTATAGTAAATCCCTGATCAAATGTTTACTCTACGTCTAATTAGTGGCCATTATGAACAGAGTTTTAAATTACCATTATCAAATTGAATTCAGTTAAAATAGTATGCGTCACGGAACGAATAGGTACTTATTTAGGAACAAATATCATGACCATCAATCACGGCGACGATTTGGAATCTGAAATTTTCGAAACCATACTTTATCCAATTCGCCCAATAAGGTGATATAAAAACCACCAAATTCGAAAAAAAACGAAAATAATATAACAATAACGCCATACAGATTTATATCAAGAAGAACAATTTCAAAGAGGTAAATCACATAAGCCATTCAACATAATTTAAGTAAACCGGAGTGACAATTGTTCTTATTTTCGCACTTATAACAACCTTATAACAATATATGTCATATGGTACATTGCGAAATTATTAGAACATATAACCAGAATTTATAATGGCTCTTACTGTTGCTTAAAGTGTTTTTTGCAAAAGACACAATTTATGTATAGAACATAGGATCCTTTATTATATAAACGAGTAGGTATTCGTGCTTATAAAATTATGTTAAATTATTATGAAGGAAATGTTTGAATAAAGCTATTATCATATTATCTCTAACTTCGGGTAAATAGCAAAAGTTTATCTTGATCTAGGACTAAAAAGAAACCAATTTGCAAGGATCTATTTATTAATTCATTAGACATACCGCATTAAAAACCTTTCGCCATCATTAGAATTCAAATAACTCTTACATATTGCATTTTGAAAGTGGGTTGTGATGTAGGACAAACCATAGCAGCTTAAAATGTATCGATTGTGGGTGAATACGTTTGTATAAATTTAAGGGCTAATACCCCATATGGTATATATTAAAGGAAATTCATTGTCTTCATACTACATGTATTCGATACACATTCAACCAAACATTAATTATATTGCAAACGAAGAAAATTTTAGGGTCGAAGAACAGAGAGTGTTGGATTAAATATAATTCTCGAACAATTTTGCTAAACTTAATGAGAAAATTTCAAATTAGTAGTAGAGAAAAACTTTCTACTATTTCACCCATTTAATATGATGTACATATCACATTGACAATATTGCAGCCAAAGAGGGTATGTCAGAACGGATTAAAAAAGATTTATTATTCTGGAGATAGTTATCTGTGTGCAGATATAACCAAATGGGTACTCTAGAAGTATATACACATGAATCAGTGATATATTACTTCCATTATTATTGAGAAAATTATTACCAAAACAATCGATAGAGTTGTACCTATTTTTAAATCTGCAGTTACCACAGGTGGTTATGAGGGAGAAATATTGCTTTAGCAAACTGAGTCGAACATTAGAGTGAAATTGGAACGATTTGTGAAATACAGCTCACAAGTCGGTATAAAAATCAATGTTTCAAAGTCGAAACTTCTTCTTCTCCATCTTCTTCTTCCTTGCTTTATTTTTTATTCAAGGTCTGTCACTATGTGATCTGAAAATAATAAAGTCCATGGAAGAGAATCCTGTATTGTACCAGACAGAAATTGTACCAGACAGAAATTGTACAAAAAATTATAAAGATAAATGGGCTTAATGCAGAACCCTGATGCACACCAACGTTTACATTGAATGCGGTAGATGTTCCACAATATATTCGGAATATTATGAGCAACTCTGTAAATCTTTTTTATTATTATAAAATGGTAAGAGATAGCTTCGTCTTCACGAATTTAAGATCTTAGTTAATAAATTTGCTAACTATTGATACCCATAATCATCAAAATATTTCCAAAGATCTATTGGGATGTCAGCTGGACCAACTGCCTTATTTTGCTTCACCATTTTCACAGCATTTTCGATTTCCAGTGGATTAACCGAATTATTGACTGACACTGTAATTAGGATTTGAATCCGCAATCTGTTGATGAAGATATTCTTCATTAAAAGCTGAATTAAGTATTGCTTCCGCCTACTATTTACTTCTCTGTCAGCAATCAAAATAATTCCACTTTCATCTTATATGGATTTGATAGAACGTATGTCTTTGTCTGCTGTCTTTTTTTGTGCAGCAGTTTTGCATATCACGCTTTGAGCGCCAGAATGTGCTGTAAAGTAAGAGGCTCACGAGGTATCACCATGCAGTCTTTAAAATATTTCAAATTGAGTCTATTACATAGTATAAAATCAATTTGAGATGAGTTACTACTACTTTTGTGATTAGGGGATCCGATTTCTTTCCAAATAAAGTGTTTACTATGGCCAAATTATATTCCATTGCCAATTGCAAAATATCATCACCCTTTGAATTACTATTGCAAAAACCATTTGAATTAAAAAGTATCGAACCGTTTCTAATTTCTGAAAAGTTCTAATTCCGTAGGGACAAAACAACCGAACAAACTATACTTTAGATGTAATTTATTTCAGATCTTTGAATTTAGTATAATTTAGTTGCTTTATAAGAAAATAATCATCAATTTTTAATTGTTTTGTTGATGTTTTCATGATTAAGTCCACAGCTTTACCACGAATTTGCTGTAATTGTATTATTTCAGTTGTATTTAAATTTTGCTGGGCTCATTTAAATATATTACTAGCTCATGCTTTTTTTATGGTTCAAATACTTCAATGTAACTATCGCTGATTTCTTCTAAATTATCTTTTATGATTCCTTCCGAATATTCAATTACATCTTCGTGCCATTCATTTATTTCTTTAGCAGTAGTATTGGAAGTAAATTTAACAAAACAATTTTAATAATATCGCAATTTACAACCCCTAGACTTGTACTTAGTAGATTTCACGTATGATCTATTGACGTCAGTGGCTCAACGGGGATGGCGTCGAATATTATAAAACATTCGGGCAGTGTGTCTATATTGAATATTGAAATATTAGATAATAATTAAAAAATAAAGACTAGTAAGCACATTGCTTTAAAAATGCTTTGGACGGTTATAGACACGATTCGATATTTAAATAATAAATACGGGAAAACACACATGCTTTCACAATTGTTAACGACGTCAATATTATGTATTCCTGATACAAGTATTTTAAATATATTTGTTAAACATCGGCCTATAAATTTTCAATTTTGAATAAATGTATCAGGAAAACATAACTATATATAATAGAGAATAACTTGGACGATTAAAGATACAGACTCGATATTTGAATAATAAAGACTAGTAATCACATTGCTACAGAAATGCCTTGGACGACTATAGACACGATTCGATATTTAAATATTAAAAACTAGTAACTACATTGCTCTAGAAATGACTTGGACGGCTATGGACACGACTCGACACCTTGGATGGCTATAGATACGACTCGATATTTAAATAATAAAGACCAGTAAGAACATTGCTACAAAAATGGTTTAGACTTTTATAGACACTACTCGATATTTAAATAATAGATACGAGAAAACACACAAGCTTTCTCAATTATAAACGACGTCAATAGTATGTATTCCTGATACAAGTATCTCAAAGTTATTTGTCAAACAGCGTATTAAATTTTCAATTTTGATACATGTATCAGGAAAACATAACTATATATAATAGAGAATAACTTGGGCGGTTAAAGATACATACTCGATATGTAAATAATAAAGACTAGTAAGCACATTGCTATAGAAATGCCTTGAACGATTATAGACACGACTCGATATTTAAATATTTAAGACTAGTAAGCACATTGTTATAGAAATGCATTGGACGGCTATATACATGACTCGACACCTTGGACGGCTATAGACTCGACTCGATACCTTGAACGACTAAAGACACGACTCGATATCCAGGACGGCTATAGAAACGACTCAATATTTCAATAATAAAGACCATTAAGAACATTGCTATAAAAATACATCTGACGTTTATAGACACTACTCGATATTTAACTAATATATATAAGAAAACACACATGCTTTCACTATTATTAACTACGTCAATATTATGTATTCCTGATTCAAATTCAAATTCAAAAATCCTTTATTACATGATATTTGTATATATACAAGTATTTTAAATTTAATTATTAAACATCGGCCAATAAATTTTCAATTTTTAACATATGTATCAGGAAAACATAACTATATATAATAGAGAATAACTTGGACGGTTAAAGATACAGACTCGATATGTAAATAATAAACATCGGCCTATAAATTCTCTATCTTGAATATATGCATCAGGAAAACATAACTATATAGAATATAGAATAACTTGGACGGTTAAAGATACAGACTCGATATGTAAATAATGAAGACTAGTAAGCACATTGCTATAGAAATGTCTTGAACGATTATAGACACGACTCGATATTTAAATATTAAAGACTAGTAAGCACATTGCTATATAAATACCATGGACGGCAAAATACACAACTCGGTATTTAAATATTAAATACTAGTAACTACATTGCTATAGAAATGCCTTTGACGTCTATAAACGCAACACGATACCCTGGACGGCTATAGACACGACTCGATATGTATACATTAAATACTAGTAAGCACATTACTATAGAAATGCCTTGGACGGCTATAGACATAACTCGATACCTTGGACGACAATAGACACGACTCGATAGCTTGGACGGCTATAAACAGGGACAAGAGATTTGAATATTAAAGACTAGTAAGCAGATTGCTAAAGAAATACCATGTCGGCTATAGAAACTTCTCGATATTTAAATAATAAATACCAGTAAGAACATTGCATTAAAAATGGTTCAGACTTTTATAGACAGTACTCGATATTTATATAATAAAAAGTGAAAACACACAAGCTTTCACAATTATTAACGACGTCAATATTATTTATTCCTGATACAAGAATGTTAAATTTATTTAATAAACATCGGCCTATAAATTTTCAATTTTGAATAAATGTATCAGGAAAGCATAACAATATATAATAGAGAATATCTTGGACGGTTAATGATACAGACTCGATATTAAAATATTAAAGACTAGTAACCACATTGCTATAGAAATGCCTTGGACGGCTATAGACACGAGTCGGTACCCTGGACGGATTTAGACACGACTCGATATTTAAATATTAAAGACAAGTAAGCATATTACTATAGAAATGCCTTGGACGATTATAAACACGGCTCGATATTTAGATATTAAAGACTAGTAACTACATTGCTATAGAAATGCCTTGGACGGCTATATACATAACTCGATACCTTGGACGGATTTAGACACGACTCGATATTTAAATATTAATGAAAAGTAAGCACATTGCTATAGAAATACCTTAGACGGCTATAAACACGACTCGATATTTAAATAATAGAGACCAATAAGAACATTGCTATAAAAATGCTTCGGACGTTTATACACACCACTCGATATTTAAATAATATATAGGAGAAAACACACAAGCTTTCACAATTATTAACGACGTCAATATTATGTATTCCTGATACAAGTATATTAAATTTATTTGTTACGCCTATAAATTTTCAATTTTGAGTAAATGTATCAGGAAACAATATATAATAGAGAATATCTTGGACGGTTAGTGATAAAGATTCGACTTTTAAATAATAAAGACTAGTAAACAAATTGCTATAAAAATACCATGTCGACTATAGATACGACTCGATATTTGAATAATAAATACCAGTAAGAACATTGCATTAAAAATGGTTTAGACTTTTTAAACACTATTCGATATAATAAATACGAAAAAACACACATGCGTTCACAATTATTGACGACGGCAATATTATGTATTCCTGATACAACTATGTTAAATTTATTTATTAAAATTTTCAATTTTGAATAAATGTATCAGGAAACCATAACAATACATAATAGAGAATATCTTGGACGGTTAATACAGACTCGATATTTCACCAATATAGACTAGTAAGCACATTGCTATAGAAATGCCTTGGACGATTATAGACACGACACGATAATTGAATATTTAAGACTAGTAACTACATTGCTATAGAAATGCC
>JANSTX010055116.1:0-10444 GCA_027564355.1 Penthetria funebris
GACCTAATTTTTATTTATTTATACTCTGTGATAATATTTTTAAAAATTCAATTTTGTGTAAAAAATGGAAACTTAAAAAAATTTAAAGTTATCTATCGTTGGATACTGTTTTTTTTATAAATGTGCTCTAACTCAACAAAAATAATGAGTATATAATGGCCTCATTCCTGCGTTGAATAAGCACTGTCACACAAGACAAGAATTCAAACAAGTACATGCTAGTTGAAGTGACGAATTCTGAAAGCAACAGAAGTTGTTCGTTTGCTCGCCGCAGTATTTTTAAAAAAAATATTGCTTCATTCTTCGGTAACTCAAGCCATGTAGTTAGAAATCAACCATTTATTTACCAAAAGAAAAACCAAATGTGCTATATTTGTTTTTCATAAATCCTCTCTTAATTTTCAAAAAACTTTTATGGTTACCCGCATATTTGGTGTATTACCAATCTCTTTAAAAACCAAGAGCTAAATTCATAAATTACTATAAATTGCTGACAAATTTCCTGTCTGATAAGAAAAATTGTTTTAAACTCAGAATTTTAAATAGTGTAGTATTGTAAGTTGTCGTGACTGGTGAGTCAGGTTCAAAACCCAATGTTAAATGTTTAGCATTGCTATCAGTTGTCTTTTTTTACATTTAGAGTACAATTGTTAAGTAGGCTAGGTTACTGACCGTTTATATATTAA
Organism: Penthetria funebris; assembly: GCA_027564355.1. NCBI lineage: Eukaryota > Metazoa > Arthropoda > Insecta > Diptera > Pleciidae > Penthetria > Penthetria funebris. The sequence continues at coordinate 687 of JANSTX010055116.1, forward strand.
TTTTTTGAATAAGATACTCAGAGAATGTGCACTTATATAATTATCATCTGTTATGTCGGAATAGAATATATTAACCTACAATTCCAAAGATATGCGAATGATATCATTTTAACCGCAGCCCTTCATTGGGAAAGAGATTTGTCAACCAAAATGATAAATTTACTGAAAAATAATATATATGTCATATAGTGTCAATGAACAACTGATATTGCCCAAAATCATCTAGAGCATAACTTCATTCTACATTCTTGCAAATGTCTCTTTATTAACAGGTATTCGATATTTTGAATCGACCAGATTTTCTATTTCCCACTGCAGATTTGAGTCAAATACATACAATCCAATTTCATTTTTATTTTGGCTAATAATCATGTTTACCTTCTTTACGGCCAATAATTTTCAAAACTCTTCATTTGATATTATATTTAGCAAATATATTTGTATTATGTGATATCTCGCCAAATTAGTATTAAGTGTCACTCCATATTCTTAATATATATCAATCCCTTTTGTATCCGACATCTTTTTCAGCACTAGCAAATATTTTCAAATAACTAGTGAATCTTCATTACTCTCAGCTTTGACACTGTAGACTTCAACCCTTTAGAATTTACAATAGTTCACTTAGCTTTCCACGATATACAAGGTTTCTTTTCGGTTTCTGCACTGTGATATATTTTGCAGTGAAAAAAACATAAATACGTTTTCCAGTCTAAGGGTGGCTGCATTTGCATTTAGTTTAATATAAATCGCCAGATGTGATCACTGTAAACATCTGCACTGTTTAAACAGTGTGCATCTAACAGTGAGTTTGTTAATTTGTTGTTGATTATTACCTGATCTATTTGGTTTGTTGTTTGTCCATATTATGAAGAAATTCGATTTGAGGTTAACTGTATACTAACATATTGTACCACAAATTACAAGATTATCAGCACTTACGATTCTGATTCCGTACACCCATTTAATAAATAGCTCCCATTATTCTTTAGATTAGCGTTGCCCATACGAATAAAAATATTTGATTTTTCAATTATTTTATGACATCTTTACATATATACGATCTATTCAGTTGTTCCATGTGAATGATTTTAGAGCTTAGTAAATTTCAAATGTTGTTACATGTTTTAACCTGCTCTTAAAATTTTCTGTGATTATACCATCAGTAAACTTATTGCGATTCAATCCGTATATATGTTTAACAGAAAACAGAACTACTATGTAGATGTAGGCATGTCTCTGTTCAATAATGTCGAGTTTGTACATCTTTAATTCAAGTGGCATCTACACTGTTCTTTTTCGTTGGTTAGTCATTACCATTAGTCGTCATTGAATTATAATCCAATTCAATGCCATTTGTTGGCAAGTGTAATTTAGAATTTTCTACATATCGTAATTACTGGGTCGTTTGATGCTAGTTCTTAGATAATTGCACAACCACATAGTATTATTACCATTTTAATTGGGTTTAATTCGGTAATGCTAAATCTCTGCACTCGATGATGGATCGCTTGAGATTTTCATTTTGACAACTTTAGTGGCTGCGTATCATTAAGGTCACGCAACGCATATTCAACTTTACATGGTGTCACCGATAACTCGATCATGATATATGTCAGTAACGGCGTCTGATCGAGGCTAAAAAGATGTTGTTATTAATGAAGTGTTTGTCGACTGGTTGAAAAAACCTGTCACCAAGAAAGTAAGATGTTGGAACATGTATGCACCCACTCTACTAAAGCATTCAAATAATATAACTGGATAATTTTAATTGATCCTATATTTTCCAGTAGGTATAGTTATTTGAGTTCACATTTGGTGTTACATGGCATATTAGAAATAACAAAGTTACATTATAGTTCTACCCCAAGTGTGGTGCAGGTTTAGATGTTAAAAATGGTGAAGATGATAATGACGATTAGCATGTTTTATTATTTAATATAATATATTTCGTATCATGTTTATTGAGTCAAACGTTGTCAATATTATGGGCGACTATAAATGTGACGCCAGCAACAATATATTATGTAATATTTATTTGCTTTTATTCGCACGTTTTGCAGATTTTAAAGTTTTCTTAAATTTTATCAATGTATTTCTGTGTATTGTAAGTAACAATTTCATACAATTAGTGAGAATATTTTAGAGCCTCCGTTTTGGCAATTTGACAGAAATGAAAAACCAAAATATATATGATGTTCCAAAAATAAATTTAAAAAATTATTTTGTTATTTGATTATGTAATCATATGCTTGGTGCATTATTATGATATATATATTTTCTCTTGAATTCCAGGTGTACTAACCGATATTCAGACTGAATTCGTCATTGGTGATGATAAGGCAGGAATTTTACAAACAGCATTTGTTTTATCATATATGATATGTGCACCAATTTTCGGATATTTGGGTGATAGATACTCAAGACGATGGATTATGATTTTAGGTGTCGCACTATGGAGTGGCACAACTTTATTGGGTTCTTTTATGAATTATTTTGGATGGTTTTTAACATTTCGAGCACTAGTGGGTATCGGCGAGGCATCATATAGTACAATAGCACCAACGTTAATATCAGATTTATTTATAAATGATATGCGATCAAAGATGTTGGCATTATTTTATTTTGCAATTCCAGTGGGTTCTGGTTTTGGGTAAGTGTTTATTTTTTTTTATTCGTTTTAATTCGACTTATATGCAAATATGATTGTACAAAAATATTCTTTATAAGTTTTAAAAATATAATGATATTCGTAATCACTATGTAAACATATAAATAGAACAGCACTAAATTTGTGTATCACAGCCGAATTAAACAAACAAATGAGTAAATGCATATTTTGCATTCAGAAATTCGCTACGAATAAAATGTCTTGAGAAACGTTTGTAACTCATGAATTTAAAAAATGAATCATTTTCGAACGGATTTAAATTGAATGAATAAAATTAAATAAAATTTTCCATTCCAATATCTGTGTACGAAAATGAAATGTTTCTTCGCTGTGTGATCATCACTTGAATTGCTATACACATTTTGTTTATTACCCATTAATACGAAAAAAGTCTTTTTCGTGCAGATTTTCGTATTATATTACATTTCAAACCTATTCACTACAACTTGACAACCATCCCGTTCTCTTTATGAAACACAGAAAGTTTGCAAGTATTACATTCACCTACAATAAAAGCATTAAAATTCAGTCTTATAGCAGTACTATCAATTAGCCAGTGTCCTATAAGAATACTCACCAGGAATCTTGCCTCCAATCTCGCCATATTAAGCAGTCCTCTGGTATTATTCCTATTATATGTCCGCCAGATGCGTCTGGCCGTATAGCATGTACCAAGGCAGTATCATTGCCGTCCAGTATAATATTCGCTGTCAATAATATCCGCTTTTATAGCCAGCATCGGTGTTGCTACATAGATGATATTCTCTATGAACGTATTCATGACACAAAACATTCTCGCCAGTTCATCACCCTTTAAATTATTCAGATGATATCTGTGTCTCGAAACCCAACAATGTGACACCCTACGGCGATCGGGAACTACATTCAATTTGTTCTTGCAGAAACTAACTAATTTAGATTTTATTCTACAGACTCCATGGCTCTACTTGCCGCCTTACTATCGGTGTACATTGTGATATCTCTGTCGGCATCTTCACGCAGATTCACCGGGAAGCCTGGCAAATAGCAATCAGTGTTCAGACTGAAAAACCGAATAGTTATTACTAAAGGGCCAGTTATATAGAGCGGTGCGGAGCGGAGCGGACGGTATGATTACCATTATAGCATATCAAAGTGACTATATTGGCGGTGTGTAGTGGTGCGAAGCGAATACAAAACGTAAATTTGATTTTTCATCACGCTTTTTGAAAAAAAATAAAACAACCTAAAATAGAAAAATTATTCTATTTTAACGACAAATATTTGTTAATTTTTTGGTTATATTTTAAATGATATTTCAGTCCGTTTTCATTGTATATAACCACCACAAAAATGCAATCCATTTTTAGTTCACTTCGCTCCGCATCGCTTTATATAATTCTACCTAAAGGCAGTCTGTAAGATTCTCAAATCTCCCATACACTTTCGCTCCCGTCCCTGAGGGTATCTTGGAGCCATCAGTAACCACCCAATCAGACGATGCCATAACAATGCACCTATCACATTCGCCTCTTGTTGGTATTTTTGTATTAAAACATCGACCAAAATACATTACAGAGACTTGATAATCGTTAGCAACATTATGAACTAAGTCTCTCCACCAGCCCGCCTTCTTCTATCGTATCGTATTACTGGCAGCTAATCACTTGCAGTATATGTCCATTAGTAGTAAGTATAATATGATTTCTAACGCTGCCGTGGGCGTGGTGCATAGTGCACCATTTACGTCCTTTGTACTTTGATTCACAAATCAGTATTAGATCCCGTTTCCAAAACCCGCTACCATACAGTACATCAATATGTTAATATTGGCCTTACCCATGTCGTATACATCCAGTGGACAAACTTGGGCCTTAGTCCCCAGTCTATACAAAAGGTTCTTTTGTAGGCGTTAAAAGCTACACTCGTTTTTTTAACCCTCTTTTTATATTCCAATTAAGTTTGGGATCCAGTATTACACCCAGGTATTTCGTCTCTGCAGAAAAATTTAGTCTATGACCTCCTAGCAACGGAAGTCGGAGCCCATAAATTTTCCTTTTCTTAGTAAAAGAGCACCAATTTAGTTTTTATAGGATTCAGTCTCAAACCATTAACTGAGGCCCAGCATTCCAGCTCAGAGACTGCATATAAACCTAAATCGCTAATAATTGATACAAATTTACCCGACACCAGAATAACGTTTTCAATTGCATATGCTTTAGCCTTAAAACCTTCTCTATCCAGTTTGCTCAAGATCTCATCAGCAACTAATAGCCACAATAATGATGACGTATCCTATTCACCATTTTCTAATTTTAGATCAACCGATTTCTAGGTTTATTATTCTGATTTCGAGCATGGATTAAATCCAGGCTATTCACACCGATACTATGAATACTACTGCAGATCGCCTATGAGTTAACATTGTTAAAAGCTCCCTCAATGTCCAAGAATGTACAAATATTTTCAATGACAAAAATTTTGATCTATCAATTATTTTAATTACAATATCCATTTAATGACCCGTATCATTATAAATGTACATAGTCATAGACCAAAAATATAATACAACATAATTGGTTTTTAGGTGAAAATTTCATAAGAATCCATATTCCAATGAGACTAATGTCTAATCTTTCAGATATTTAAAGAAAACTAAAAATGTTAACGTTACTTTTTTAAAAACTATCGGTACAACCAGATATACAATATCGATCGCTTCAGTTTGACTTATCCAATTCCACTTTCTCCGGTAGACAATTTTGTTCATTGCCTCTACTTCTGCCAGTATCCATAAATTCTCATTTGATATTGTATTTGTCCAGAAGTATACGTCTTAGTCACCTATTAACGAAAACCTTCCAAGTTTCACAGCCATATATGGCACAGCCATATATACCGATGAACATTTTGTTTTAAAATGCGCAATTATAGAATTTTTTAAATTGTGACGACCGCCCGACTCCATTCAGCATACCAAACATTTGCCGAGCTCTTTGTTTCCGGAACTATACATCTGTTTCAGCATCACCATTAACTGTCGGAAAACCTCTAAAATATTGAAAGTCTTCTACTACATCTATTTTTTCTTATTGACTATAGTGAACATCTCCTCGACGTATACCAATATAAATTAGTTCCGTTTTTGAATCATTAATTTTAAGATCGAATTGTTGGTTTTATTTCATAAGTCTGTCTAATTTGACTCTCATTAGACGGTAATTCATAACTTTGTTCACATCAAACCACAATCAATAATATCGAATGCCTGCTTGTAGTCAATAAGTAACATATAATGAAATTTGCTATTCAATCAAGTGTTCAACAATAATCCTTAATGTATTGATGTATTCTGAGCTAGCCCTTACAGATCTGAAACCCTCGGGCCTCTTCCGTAGTTCGCGAAAGTACTCAGTCCATCTTTCCATTTGCCGAATCAGTTTGAGATCAGCAAACCGTCCCAAGATTGAGTTGGACATTTACTTCTAAAGCATCCATCAAATGTCGCTCAGCACAATAATATCGAGTTTATAACTCTTCCGCTCTTGAGCCGCCTGCACTAATTTCATCGGTTCAAGCATTGTTCTAACGTTCCAGGTTCCAAAACGTGTACGTTATAGTTTTCATATTCGAACCGAGGCCATTAGTTGAATTTTCTAATGGAACTAAATATTTCAGCAGTGCGAGATTCAAACACGCAGCTACCTAGGTTGGTGTAGTTAGATGTTAATTTCTAATTGGACGTCCAACCGCATTCTTTCGCCTTTACAATTTTATGATTTTATGATTGATTAGATATTACCAACAAACAACGTTCCCAGTGGTCACCCGATGGAAGCATAACAGGCGCTTGGCCAGGAATTCTATTTACTTCAGACTAACTACGTAGATCAAGAAATATTGATATGTATATCAATAAAAAGCAACAGAATCAATAATACAAAAAAGAACTAAAAAACTTCGATATAACATTTACCAACAAACTAAAATAAAAACCACATTTAGACGATATCACAGGAAGGATTATCGGCTCGCCCTTTACTTATGTGATGAAATATAAAAACGATAGAAGTCCTAGCCAAACAAGACGCCAGGATACACTTCATGATCTTAATTAGAAAAAACTAGTGCAAAATATAATTTATTTATTATATTAGTATTAAACTTGATTTGAAGTATATTTGTGTTGTTTTGTTTATATATAAATTGGTTTGAACACCTAGAGAGTCTTCTTAGTTCATAGTTTTACTGCTTTATTATTTTCAAATACATAGACACAAGTTAATACTTCCACTTATTCATGTATCATGTAAAAGACATCTCAGCAACCAATGTATAAGTAACTGGCGATTTATCTACTCTATCTTTATTTGAAATACTCAAATCCAGATAATTATAATTGATATATATATCCCAGTAGGTAAATTTCAATTATAGTTGTTTGAGTTCACATATTAGAGGTGAAGTATCTTCGTACTTATGTGGTATATAGGTTTTTAAAGTGTTTTTTTTTTCGACAGTTACATCGTTGGATCTGAAACTGCTAGAGCCTTTGGTTCATGGCGATGGGCACTAAGAGTAACACCTCTGTTAGGATTATTAGCCGTGATATTAATATTTATGACAAAAGAACCAGAAAGAGGTCAAAGTGAAGGTTCGCATAATCTCGAAACAACTTCATATACTGAAGATGTAAAAGGTATGTGTTTATTAATTTATTTTCATATTTCATGAATTTAAATACAATTTTTTAAATTTTTTTTTTAGAAATTTCCAAAAATCCATCATTTATGTTATCCACTCTTGGATTTACTTGTGTTGCATTTGTAACTGGTGCTTTAGCATGGTGGGGTCCATCATTTATGTATCTAGGTTTGAAATTACAACCTGGCAACGAGAATATAACATTAAATGAGTAAGTAAAATAATTAAGTTGTTAAATGAAATTCAATTTAAAAGAGAAATCAGCTAACATAAATAAATTGAAGTGTTTCATATAAATTTGGCATTATTGCCATGCTAGCAGGATTAATTGGTGTGCCATTAGGTGCATATTTAGCTCAACATCTACGTAATATCAATCAAAAATGTGATCCACTTATATGTGCATGGGGATTATTCATATCAGCACCATTTATTTTCTTTTCACTAGTTACAGCACGATATAGCATTACTTGGTGTTATGTATTCGTATTTTTTGCAGAAGTATCATTGAATTTATGCTGGTCAATTGTTGCTGATATATTATTGGTGAGAGATATTGGATTTAAGAGAAAATTAATAAACGAATTGAAAACTACTACTGTAAAATGGATTTGTGTCAAAAATTAATATATTGATCATGCAAACAATATCTGTATCTGCATATGCCCTTACGTAGAAGAATATTAGTTTAGTTTTTGTTTGTCTTTTTTTTTGTTTTGTTAGCTTTCTTTATACATTTTTCTATTTCAGTGTATCGTTCATTTTTGGAGCACTAGCAATGACTGCTGGTATTATTGGTGTCCCATTGGGTGTAGTACTTGCTCAAAAATTAAGAAAACGTTTTCCTCGTTCGGATCCATTAATTTGTGCGTTTGGACTTATTATTAGTACACCATTAATTGCTGGATCTATGCTTTTTGTATCAGTGAATACAGCCGCTGCTTATGTACTTGTTTTTCTTGGACAAATTGCATTGAATCTCAACTGGGCAATTGTTGCTGATATATTATTGGTAAGGATCTATTTGACATCTAAAGGAATATTACATTAATATATTCCAATTGTGCTAATGTGTGTTACTAATACTTTGCCCTTTTTTTCCTAAATGATATGAAATGCTGGTATATTTACAACAATTCTCATATATTGCACAATACACAGACATATTAATACATATATCTTAATTTAAATTACATTTCGTACAAATTTTGTTAGTTATTGTATGGAACGAAGTAAACGTGTTGTGAATAAAAACCATCAAAATGTACTGAAATGCAGTTAAAAATTATTGTTAACACAATATAGATATAGATTTCTTTTAATGCTTTTTACTTCTATCTGCTCATTTTATTTTCTAAATTCTGTATATGTATGTCTTTTGTTTCTTAAGCACCAAATTACTAATGTTTGTAATTTAACATGAATTTAGTACCAATTGTTTATTACTCGGCAGTTCCTAATGCTTGAAATGCTTGAAATTTAGTCTCAATTACTATTGGTTATACTTTTGTAGATTTTTGTAAGACTTTTTTGCAGATTATTTGTGTTTTTTTTTTGTAATGTGCGTAGTATACTGTATTTCTAATGGACACAGTTAATTTTATTTTAATTCATTGAATGAAAACATTTTTAAAGCAGTAGTATTGATAATCAATTTGCATTATGTGTAGTGAGTTCTAATAAAACTGTCTGAAAGCTCATCAGTATTCGCTTATTTATTGTTTTGCTGAGATTTATGTTTATGTTATAATCTTATGGTAACATTGAGTATTTTTTGTATATATCCGACTCAATTTTGTATGAGATATATATAATTTAATTTATAACGGCGATTAAAGAATCGCAACAACACACACGTGAATAATAATTATCAACAACAATTGCCTACTTAGATTATGTATTTGATCAAATATTAATTATTATAAGAATTTTATTTTATTACTTCTAGAAGAAGTAAAATTAAAATTTAAATTTCTATTTACAATATTTAAAATTTTAAATTATTGGCGCAATGCAAGCGTGTATTTTATAACCGCAACGCCATCTCTTTTTAATTTAGTTTAGACACAAACCATTTGCGTTTTTATACTTTTCAATTCGTATATTTCATTTGAAATGTAAATTGTAGATAAGAAAATGAAGTCTGCAATTATTTATATATTATTAATCATATGATATTTTAATATTATTTAGTAATTCACACATATTTTTTGTTTTAATAAGTTCCTTTAAATAATAATTTAATATATATATTTTGTTATATGTATATATAATATGGAGAGATTTTTTTGATAATAATATTTTTATAGTGTGTGTAGTGTACCACCACCCGTCGTGGTAGCGCAGTGGTTAAAGCACTAGACTAGAACGGCGCTAGACCGGAGTTCAAGCCTCACTGTAGACA
>JANSTX010055117.1:0-10444 GCA_027564355.1 Penthetria funebris
TGTTTATTTCTTGGCGTTACATGAACGGAATCAAATACAATAGACCCTTGGAACTTCGTTCCCAAGGCCTAAAAATTGTGTCTAAAGTTGCATTTTTGGTAAATACGAATTTTGCACCCAAAACTCTAATTAAAATATTTTTTTGTCTAATATTAAGAAATATCACTAGAGTGCTGTTTGGTCAAAGTGGGAGGGCATGACGAATTCAATGTATATTTTTGAAGTTGGTACGATCTGAATTCTACCTAATCTAATAATTTTGAGTACTTTATATCATGTATGTCTATTTGGCAAGTGTTTTCCCTCTATCCCGATTAGTTAATAATTCATAAAGTTTTGAGTCCAATGATGTTCTTCTAGCAATATGAACGTCGGGATCAAAAATTTAGCATAAATTTCTTATTAATTGTAATGTTTTAAATATTTTTAAAAGATACTCTAATTGATAGATATAACAACTTGATTGTAATTTACTTACCCATTTTAGAAAGCTCTAGTTATCTTGAAGTTCAACTTCATAAATATTTACACAAGAATCATTTGGAGTTTTCTAAAATAATTACATACTATAAGTATACACTATTGCTTTTGAAAAAACTGATAAAACCTCCATCAAAAAACCATACCTCTAAGTATGAAAAACTTCTTTTCACTTTGGTGTAAAATTGTGTGCTATAATATAATGATAATTGCCTACAATTAGTATGTGAAGTACAAATGAAGAAATATTTCGCCATAAAATAAATAATGAAGACATATTGAGCAATATGGCTTGAATTGTAAAGAGTCATTAAAGATACTATAGGGCAATATTTCCCTTCTTTTTGATTTTCCACTGACTTCAATGTGTACGTTCCTTCCATTCCTAATATTTAATACTTAATTTCTTAATTATCATTATCATCTACAAAGATATTATCTATACTTTTCCTTTGTTGAATTATTACTGATTTTAGTAAATTATTATTATTATTATTATTGGTACAATATAATAATAATTCATGAATATAATTAATTGTCTAAATAAATCATTTTAATAAATTAAATTATTGGAGTATAACTTGAATTGTCGTATATCAAGGAAATATGAAAATAATGTGAAAATATCGGTAGGTACCATTTCCAATCGTATATTTACTTACATTAATTAAACAAATTTATTTCGTTGAATAAATAACTTCTGTAATATGTGAAATGACTTATTTCATTATCGATACATTAATTACATTTTAAGTTAACAGTAGTTATATGTTACTTAATTACATAACTATATTTCAATAGTCACACTATCAACAGGTTGATTTCACGTATCTGAAGTATAATGAAATGAAAATAGAACTTAATATACCGCGATATCGATTATTTGCGAGGTAAAAGCTAGTAACAATCGATTGGTTATGATAGATTAATAACCGATGATATTAGTGACGATAAATTCACTAAATTCCCCGAAGTACAGATTACATTGAACATATTCAATATATATAAAATAAATGCTATGAATAATAACATAAATTTGTTACAGACTAATGGAAAAAGAAAGAAAAAAAATGTATATTGCTGAAGGATTAAACAACAGAATAATGGCAAAGAACGCCAAGACCATAATTTTTATCACTTATATTACGGGTATAAAATTTACCCAGACACATGCTTCGTCGACTTTAGAGAACCTTTAAAAAGGTATTCAATAACTTTCAAATTGTTTAACAAAAAGTTTTCCTCCCATATATATACCGATAATAATAATAATATTGCTTCGCATACTTTATCTTTAAACTATCTTCATTTTGTGCTAAAAATATAATTTTGTTCACAATTCACTACACACTTGCGGTAAATAAGAATTTTTGGGTATGCATACTTTTTATTTAACTTTATCCCATCTTAGTCCTTCTGGTTGTCAGTAAATTTCAGTTAAACAAATAATTACACTGATCTTATTATATTGCTTGGCTTAGTTTATACACTTAATACATATAGTATTTTATTTAACCCTTATTACATAACTTTACTGCGATTCCTGATATCGATCATAGTACTTGTACATTTTTTTTACAAACGAATTTATTCTGGCTCTAAATTTGTGATGTTACAATACTAAATAGTAAAATTATTGCATAGAATATCGAATACAATCAAGAACAAGCATAAATCAATTACATTACATACATTGAGGCGATTTAATAATTGATTTGAAAATAATTGATAATGAAAATGAATTTAAATATTTTGAAAATTGGCTTCTGTTAAAAGACAGTGGCGCGTCTGAAAATGAATTAATTTTCGGATGATCCAGAAATATTTCAGTATATAATTTAGTGAATTTTTTTAATAAAATACATAAAATTCTGTTTTTTATTGGTCAATAGACGTGTCTGGTAGCATTTTTAAAAGATAGAAAAAACCATCCAATCATCAGGCTTTGACTAATTTAAATATTAATAAATTATTTAGAAATCCATCTCAAATCGAAGAGTAGAACGGAAGAAAGCGTTTAACATCACTATAGCTATTCTGACATGTCATTGATATATACATTTTATAATGGGTGATATATGATCAAAATATATGTCAGTTTTTATTGCAAATTATACAAAATATATGTATTATAGTCTTATGTATTTGTTGCAAAAACGTGTCCCCAACAATCCAGGTAGTTATGACTTTACAAACAACTCTATTATAGCATTCAAATCCTTAGTCGACTAATTGGATGCTTTAAAGATATCAGTGAATCCTATACAGTATTGCCGTACTAAACTCCCATTCATAAAGAATAGAATGATATTACTAAATGAGTACATATTGCATACATTGAAGGATTGGAGTAGTAATCGTTCAAAACTAATTTGTTTTAATTTCCACGGTGTCACCGGTAACTCGATCACGGTATATCTCAGTATTAGCGTATCGACTGGTTGAATAAAAAATCTCTACAACAAACTAGGTAGCTGATGATTGGTCCATCAATCCCCAGCTACCTAGTTTGTTGTAGAGATTTTTTTATTTTATTTTATTGAAATATTCCAATATATAACTCGATAATTATAATTGATCGTATATTTTCAAGTTGGAAAATTTCAATTATAGTTATTTGAGTTTACATTTGATGTTATAGATGCATATTTGAAACAGCGACTTATATGTGCTCTCGAGGTGTAAAAGTTCAAATTATATCTAGGATGTGAACAGGTATTCTGTTTTTCATTTTTTTGTGACAGAGACAATTGTAGTTATGTTTTGATATTGGCACTTTATGTGATCTCTATTACCAGTTGCTAATCCTTGCCATTTAAAATGCCTCCAATTTTAATTTGACAAGGATAATTTAAGCATATAATAAATGGAAATAATGATGATCATAAATCGTTACGACGCATTTCTGAAATTATAAATTATTTCACATATCTTAAAATATACTAACAATATTCACTTGAACATTCTCTCTCTAATAACTAGGACAAGTAATATATATAAAAAATTGGAGACAATTTTAAACTATATACATTTTCTTATAACTTACAAAGGTACATGTACTTCTCATAGTTCTCATACGTCTCCTAGCTACATAGCCGAGTTCTATTATCATATATTTTTTATATAAGCTTCATTCTTCCTGTTACTGCTAATAACTGCTTCTTTATTTGTATGATATTATTAGGAAACTAGGAAACATTGCAACAACTATGTATTCAAGTGTTCAGTGTTGTTGTTACCATATTTGCTGCATTTCTTCTTCCGTTTTTTTTTTTTACGAAAGTCACAAGCATAGCATACAGGATCTTCAAATTGTTCTGATGAGGGAGGATGAATGCCATCATGTTGTTATATTATTAGAACTATGTGTATATATATATCGGATAAGTAATACTATTCAATATTGTATATTTCTTATGAAACATTGATTTTTATCTAAATAAAGACAAATTCTATTGTTTTTTTACATTGCATTTGCAGTTTGGTGTAGCTACTCGTAGATTTAAAGTAAAAAAAGAATGAAAACTTTGCATTGATCAATAAAATTGCAATCATTAAGGATAGAGACTGTATCTAGAATATAATCTTGTAAAGTAGATTTATGTGTTTGTCTATATCAACAATTCGTTTTCATTTTACTACAGAAAGTCTCAGTATGATTTTTATTTTTGTTAATTGAGTTGATCATTATCCTTTTTTATTTAAATTTTTAATTTTCTTCATTATGCAACTGACATATTTTTTATATTCAAATCCAATATTCTTTAATAATTTGATCTCTATTAGTCTAATGTCTGCATACAGAAAAAACAAACGTATATCAATTGGCACGGTTCAAAGTCAATTTGAGTCTATCCAAATAGCCCAATCTGAAGTGCAGCTAGGTGTGCCGAATGAAGTATAACTAGGTGTGCTGAATGAAGTATGATACTGTAGTTATTCACTATCGATAATTGATTTTACTAGAAATCAGTCCAAATGTAGCAGTATTTAGGAATTATCACCATCACTATTGTAATACGTATATAATTGGTCAGGATCACACGTTCACAAAACTTACATAAACTGTGATCGTGTTTCCTTTGGTACCACAATGAGGTAAATATTTAGATTGTTAGTCGGTCACTTTATTCGGCCACCAACGGTTATACAGTGTAAGATATTAAATATATCAATTCTCATATGTTTGCGTATTTGCATTTAATTAACTTAACAAATAATTAATAATTGCATGTATTTATCTAAATTGGAAGCATTTTGTTATTGTGATCATATACACTCTAAATTACTAGAACCCATTAAATGAGTTATTATTTTAACATTAAGCTGTAGAAGTTTCAAAGCCACATAAATTTTATATCAGTAAATCTGGGTTTTTGGTCTAATGTTTATTTTATTCTGACCCTTCAATAGTTGTTGTAGCAGAATCCTTAAGTACACATAGAATGTCTAAATGTATTACTGTATAACGTTGTTTTGTTAAGTAAAATTACTATATTTATATATATGTATATATATATATTGTATATAGGATAAGGATACGTACTCGTATCTATATATCTACTTTGTAACCTACATATTTTGTCTGCGGACACATTGTATTAAACTGTTTAATATCTTCTACAAGAGATATTCATGTATATATGACTATCCGTTCATATAAAATGTAAAAGTCCAATAAGGTCAAAGGTCTGAACAAATAAGAATTATTTTATGAGGGCGCATTGGATTTGAAACAAAAGGATTTATTATCCATATATAATTATATATTCAATTATATATATCTACTGAATGGTATCTTCACCTTTAGCATTTTTAAAGATTAACCCTCCCGTTTCATTCTGACCCGGATCCGACCATTGAAAAGAAGAAAAATACCAGAAAATATTACATCTATTTCTGTTTGATTTTCTATTAAGAATGTCAATAGGTTATCATATCCTTAGCAATACTGATTAATGTCACAAACAGGTTATATTAAATGGACTGCCGACATATTATACAGATTCTTACAAAAAAGCGTTAAATACGAAATTAAACACTTACCAATTTCGCTTCCCGATCCATAGAACCCATCAAAATTCTTGCCGCCAAATGCAGAAAATATGTTAGACGGATTTCTTTTTGGCTGTCGAGTTTAAGAGTGATTCAAAACACATATGTAAACTGTTGGCCAACATTGTATCATCAGAAATTTGATTAGCAAAACACAGTCAACATTCAATTGGCAACAGGTG
Organism: Penthetria funebris; assembly: GCA_027564355.1. Classification (NCBI taxonomy): domain Eukaryota; kingdom Metazoa; phylum Arthropoda; class Insecta; order Diptera; family Pleciidae; genus Penthetria; species Penthetria funebris. The sequence goes on from JANSTX010055117.1 coordinate 5,718, forward strand.
CTTGACATGGCTATGTACACCTACAATGACAACACATGTCAAAACTCAGTTGGCATGTTATGGTCAACACTGTGGCCAACGTCAGTTGGATGTGGAACAAATCGATTATACATTTTATCAATAAAATAGATTATGTAATAAAATCATTTTTATTGTAGACCATTTTACCATGTACATAAAATTTATAAATCTTAATTGGATTTTATCTCATTGATTCATGTGATGTTCAATACTAAAATCACAAAATTTGTCGGCACCACCTTCACGATCATGAAAAACATAGCGTCTATCTTTCTCATGAGTCTTACTAGATACTGTGAGATATTCTTCGTCTACTGTATTCATTAATCTTACTGTAGTTGAATTTACTAAGAAAATTGTATAATAACCTGTGTTTATTGGATTTTTTGGTACCCAAGTAAATGAATACCTATAAAGTTTAGATTTATAATGATTAGGGGAATAAAGATATTCATCCCTTGCTGTATTTTTTAGAAAAAATTGCACACCATAATCTAATGGTTCAAATTTCCAAAATGCAGTATTTACAATGTTACGCTTCATCCATGTAAATACATAACGTCTATCTGAATTATACTTATGTTCCGGGGAATAAACGTATTCATGGTAGTGAACATTTCACATATAGACAATTGACCACATAATTAATCGAACTGCATCTGGAAAACGACTTTTCAATTGTTTTATATTTGGACATATAGAGCAACCAAATGCTAGTAATACTTTAATTCTATATGCTAACTTAAATATTTCTGGTGATCTATACAAATGATTATTGCTTTCCATTGAATTAAATAATGCGGTGTAGCCAAAATCTTCAACTTCATACTCATATGAACGATAGATAAATTGAAATAATGTTTCAAATTTATCAATGTGATAGGCATCCTTAACAATTTGTGTTACAGCTGTGTTATCTTTAATTTTATTCTCAAAAATATGACTGGCAGAATGAACATTCTCATTTTTTAAATATTCAACGCATAATAAAATATTAGTTTGTTTTAATTCTTCCCGATAACATTCAATTTTCTTTATTGCATCATTTAATTGATTTTGCAACTCTTGTAGTTCGTCTCTCAATGCCTGTATTTCCCTTTGCGATTGTTCCTTTGCAGCTTGTTCCAAATCCTTATATTTTTTATTTATTTCTTCCAGTTGATTTTCATAACGTCTTTTCATAGTCTCGTATTCTTCAGCTGAAATGTTTTCATCAAGTAATTTATGGAATATCTCGGACAAATCTTGAATATCTTCCTTCATTTCTTGTATCAATTTAGAACAATCATTATTATCGTATGTACTTGATTTATTGATTTTCTTCACATGTGTCACTCGTCCAGTGCGTTTTATGTGAAAACTTTTTATTAATTCTAATAGACCATTTAATTCTGAAACAGATATAATACATGAATTTGGTGGAACAATTGCATACATTGTTGTGCTCTTTCGTAATAATACATTTCTTTCCGAAACAGTCGTAAATGTAGAATCAATTAATTTGAACACTTTATCCGGCTCATCATTGTTTATCCTTTCGATGAAATTTATTCTATTCATAATGTCAGTTGCATCTGGATCGATGTCGATTTGTATGCCATCGACAGCTGCAGATAGTTTACTTCCAAATATGATTCCGATTAATAAAATATATTGCAATTTTTGTTGCATGCTTTCTATTTTCATCATTTTTGCCTAAAAATAAAAAATATTATCTTATTATGATAATTAATTATATCGCTTATTAATGAATATGAAACAATTCGGATTTCATCTCATTGAATAGCATAATGTTCAATCATAAAATTACTTATAAATCTATACATAACAGTATTAATTAACATAATTGTATTTAAATTAAGATTTGCATTGATAATTGCAATATGCATCGCGTACAAAGTTAACGGGCATCGAATGAATTATCGTAAGATAAGTTGAAACTATTACTGAAAAACGTTCACTTAATTTTTCAAAACTGAAGTGATAAGCTGAACATCGGTCATTATCAAGAATTCTTTTAATACTATAGGCTAACAATACTAATTTTGTTGTTCTTTCCGTTTCCTGATTTGTTTCTATTAAATCGAATAATGCAGTGTAACCAATATTCTCCAGTTCACAGTTATATGAACGATGAATAAATTGTCGTAATGTTTCAAATTTACCAATATTATAGGCACCCTTAATAATTTGTAATACACGTGTATCATCAGTTAATTCATACTTAACAGGCACAACGGCATCATCATACTTTCCACTCTTTAAATATGCATAATAAAGTAATTTTTTGCTTTACTTCCTTTCGAAGTCTTTTAATTTCTACAATTGCATCATTTAATTGATGTTGCAAATTTTGAAGTTCATCATACAGCAACTGAATCTGTTTATCAGATTCTTCCTTAGCAGCTTGCTCCAAATCCTTATAGTTATTATTTATTTCTTCAAGTTGATTTTCATAACGTCTTTTCATAGTGTCGTATTCTGCAGGAGAAATACTGTCATCAAGTAATTTTTGGTATGTTTCTGTTAAATCATGAATATTTTCTTTCATTTGTTCTATCAATCTAGAACAATCATTAATATCATATGTACATGACTAGTAAATTGTGTTTGCATGTGTCACTCGTCCAGTGCGTTTAATTTGAAAACTTTTAATTAATTCTAAAATGCCATTTAATTCTGAAAAAGATAGAACACATGAATTTGGTGGAACAATTCTATACATTATTTTGCTCTTTCGAAATAATGCATCCCTTGCCGAAACAGACATTAATACAGGATCAATTAATTTGTATACTTTATCCGGTTTATAGTTGTAAATTCTATCAATGACATTAATTCTATTTATAATATCAGTTTCATCTAGATCGACAGCTTCAGAGAGTTTGCTTCCAAATGCGATTCCGATTAAGATAAAGTATAGAAATTTTTGTTGCATGATTTTTGATTTCATCATTTTCGCTTAAAAATAAAAAATATTATCATATTATGGTAATTTATTATGTTTGCTAAATTGGCGAGTCGCAATGTGTTCACATGCGAAATATAGTGAATATCTTGTTCTAATTTGTTGATTTATTTATTAATTAATCCTTGTAATGATGGACCTTATATAGCTATTGAAATGTGCATTCTAAGTTGTTTTTTTTTACTATGTTATTTTTAAAAAATTAAAAAGATCCATTAAATGGCATTTATACAGTTACATTATACGCAGTATCGTTCTTTTATGAAGTAATCATCCATAAGGTACAGTTAAATATGTTAAATAGGGGAACACAACAAACGCTGGCTTACTTACATCAACAATATTGGACAATCGATGGAAGAAATCTGGTACGTCGGTTCATACATAGATGCATTACATGTAATCGGTATAATGCTAGATCATCTAAACAACTGATGGGTAACTTATCAAGTGTTACGAGTGTCAGTAAAATGTATTATGTACTTCGAAAAATATATATAATCATGGCAAAAAAGTGGCATTTTATTCCACCGGCCTCATCCCATATTGGCGAACTATGGGAGCAGGAAGGCTTACAATCTATAAAACATCATCTTATTAAAATAATTGGTGAATACAAATTAACCTATAAAGAACTGTCAACTGTTCTCATTCAAATTGAAGCATTACTCAACTCCTGACTATATTGTCAATGCTTTCACGTTAACTAATTTTTAAATAGGAGGTGCTGTCTTCAGAATTTACATATTTACATTATATATTGAAAAGATGCATCAGGACTTCTGGAAAAGATGAGTATCGGAGTACTTAACGCGATTACAGCAGCGTCCAAAATGAAAATTGCCGGTAATAGAAATATTAATGTGAATTATAGTGTTTTGATAAGGGATGCGAGATGACATCATTGATCACCCAGATTATGTTAATCTGACAGTGGTGGTTACACATTAAAAATGAAAATGAATGGTAGAGTAATCCAATTACAAAACTGTCATTGCTTTCAATTGAAGATAATGACACATTCATCAAATAATAGTTAATAATAAACAACCATAAGATTAAGTTAACAAGTTAATAAATAATAAGTAAAAATAAATTAACTGTAAATTTAAAAGAAATAATTAATCAATGATAGTGAATTTAAAAATAATATAATTAAAAACGAAATAATGTAATAATCAACTGAGATGTTAGTGAAATTTAACGATTTTTTTTTTGTTCGGTATAGACTATACATCTCTAGAATATATATTAGTATTTAATATTATACAAGAAGTTGAACAGCAGAATCTCAAATGACAATTAGCAAATGGAAAAATGGACCATTTGCTAAGAGTCCATTTCAAGACCGGCTACAAGACGATTTAGGGCATCTCACTCAAGTTGTAGTGAAACTAAATCCGCATTGCAGCACCTAAACAGTGGTAAGACAACCGGCGCCAATAACATATTATCTGTAATGTTGAAAGAGTACTTGGATGGCATTGCTTAAATATTGTATTCCATTATTATTGAAGCTTGGTTATCTGCTGATATTTCAACTCTGTAGCCCTAGGCTATTATTGTTGCCAATTCGATAATAACCGAACATAAAATTGGTGAAGGAACTTTTGGGCGCCATATAGAAATATGTTCGGCTTCGAGTTACCCACAGGATTAGTCAGGATTCTGTGAAAATGAAAATGGTGAAGGTTGTTCAAATTGAATAACCATGGCATCTCAAGCCCTAGTGAGTTGG
>JANSTX010055118.1:0-10442 GCA_027564355.1 Penthetria funebris
ATAGATTAATATTTGTAAACACTCACTCAAGCTTAGTATGCCTACTCATATTCCCCTTTTTGATTTATTTAAATAATTTAATAAATATAATTAATCATTCCTTTAACATTTAAAATGAACAAAATATAAAAAAACATATTGTATATCTATCTATACATGTAGATGACGAGTATTTCTTAATATTATTGAATATATTAGCAGCATAATAGCATTATCATTATCGTCTATAGAGTAAGGGGACTCTATGTGACAGCATAGGATATCAGCGAACAACCGCTATTGCTCACGATCTCTGATAAGCACTTTACTCTATTTAATGATTTTTAAAATCTGTTACAGGAGAGCATAAGTATACAAGCAGGTATTGTTTCTTGACAAAATAGAAAATATATTATAGACGGTTACATATATATAATCTGTGCGAACATGCGAGCAATTTATAGTGAAATCAATGTTTTTCTAATTGGATGGAAAGTACCTGACAGTATGTAACTATTTATATAGCACTACCATATATTTATGTTTTCTTGGTTCAAGTGTTAAAAATTTGCACCTGCAACGATATTATTAAAAATATACTAATCTTCAAACATAAAACTTTCCAATTTCAATTGATTTCCAACATTATGAATCATTGCACCTTCTCTTGTATTCGTGGATGGACAGGTTCGCAACATATAGTTTTTTCTAAGCAGATTCCATTAGTTATATTTTATACGATCATTTCGTTATATATAAAACAAATTTTAATTTACTTCATACGAGTATACTAACCATACGATCTTACTCGTATTTATATATAGGTGAAACTGTTGAAATTCGATTTGATTTAATTCCGCCAACAGTAACAGAAAATGAATCAGCAACAGCAATAATGGGCATCTCTAATACATCATCCGATTTTAATCAATGGTTGCATGCAATGAAGATGGTTGCAAGATTACCTGGAGGTATGCCACCAGAATTTCGAAGAAAAGTAAATATTATCAATTAGTTCAGCAGCCTTAAAATTACTGGTTGTACATTAAAAATAATTTAAAATACTTAACGATCATTAATTATTTCAGTTGTGGCTTGCATTAGCCGATAAACATCTACAATCTAATGGAATTGATTGGAATAAAGAACAAATTAAATGTTTAAGTGATCAATGGCGTGATGATGATGAAGAATTGGGTATTCAAATTGTAAAGGTATTATTATTATTGAATTCTTGCAAACCATTGAATTGAGAAAATTATTTGAAAAAATGATTTTAATGTAATTTATGAATATTAGGATTTACATAGAACTGGATCGAGCCTATTTTCTGGACCATCAGGATCATTGAATCAAGCTAAATTAAAACGTGTTCTGTTAGGCTATGCAAGATGGAATCCAGAAGTTGGTTATTGTCAAGTAAATTGTTTGTGAATGATAATGTTAAATAAACACAAATAAAATAATACCCATCTTATATTTATTTAATTTATTAAATAAAATAGGGTTTCAATATGCTTGGTGCATTAATTCTTCAAGTTATGGATAAAAATGAAAGCGAATCGTTGAGATTAATGATATTTTTAGTTGAAGGTATTTTGCCTGCAGGTTATTTTTGTGGATCATTAGGTGGTCTACAAGCTGATATGGCTGTATTTAGAGAAATATTAGGCACAAGATTACCAAAATTGGCAAAACATCTTGAACGACTACAAGGTCCATTAGGAGAAGGTTTGTTGTAATTTTTGGTGTAGAATTTTTTAAAAACATACACACACTAAATGCTGTTTATAATAATAATGTTTATTTTAGTTTTAAAACAGCCTGTTACGTAAATAATAAAAATGGTAGAAAAATTATTTTTTCTACTCTTGCGTTTATAGATCCTGCCACTATGGCTAATCATATGATATATAGTCACATGTTACAATTTTCTTTTATTGGTTATTAGTTTTTTGTCAATCTAAGTTAAATCGCAAAATGATAAATTTACTTGTGTAAATTTTGTCATGAAAAACTATGTTAATTTTCACAATACGTCAGGAATCGAAACTGGTCAATTTAAGTTTCCAGTTCAATTATTTTAATATGTCTGTAATGCTGCAATAAATCCTTATATAATTTCTAATTACAGTATATACATGGATGTTGATGAAAGATGTGACCTACTGATGTCTAGGTTACTAAACATATCTTTATCCATGTATTGTCACCAATAACAGTATATGTCAATTTCTACATGTACTTATGACTAAAGAGAGTATTGCGTTAGTAGTTTAGTTGCAAAAGATCTCAAACGTAAACTAAAGTATTAACTGCTGCAATTTAAATTAATAAGGTTCGATTCCAGAATCCTAAATTATTTTTTGTTGCTATCACTTTATTGAATGTTTAAATTAAATGACTCTTTTGTTTTAAAAAAAATATTGCCATCAGCATATCATTTAATATAAAAAAAATATATTTTTATAACGTTTAGGATCATTTGAACCACCATTAACAAATGTATTTACAATGCAATGGTTTCTTACATTATTTTGTACGTGCTTACCAATTAATTGTGTTTTAAGAGTATGGGATTTAGTATTAATTGAAGGAAGTGATATTTTATTAAGATGTGCACTAGCTATTTGGGGTTTACTTGAAGAGTATGAAAACATTCCATTTTTAACATTACATTTGAGGAAATAATATTTTGGTTTTCTTGCAGACGTATACTTACAATAAAAACAGCGGACGATTTTTATTGTAAAATGGGAACATTATCTGGTGAACTTTTAAATGGACATTTATTTGATTCCAATGGTTTAATACAAAAAATTGTCGATCTTGGTCCAATATCCGAATTACAAAAAATGAGAGATAAACATTTGTATAATATTGCACCATGGCGAGATAAAAAGGGTTTAAGGTAAAATGACATATTCTTTTACAATTCTTCTTCGTATTATTCTTTTACTTCTTCTGTTTTTCACAATTTCTACTTCTTTTGTCTTTCACAATTTCTGCGTCTTCTTCATCCTCCATTTTTCTTGTAATTATTCTTCTTCCAATTCATCTTTTACTTATTATTATATTTTTCGTCACTTGATCTTCACCTCATCTTTTTCTTCCTCTACGTGTCCTTTCTCTTCTTCTTTCACTTCCTCTATGTCTTTTTCCTCTTCCTCTTGTTCGCATTCAGTTGTTCATGTTTTCTTCTTCTTCCTTTCCTTCTTCTATTTATTCTACTTATGTTTCTTTTTATTATTTATCTGCTTTGAAATAATTCTTATTCTGACAATAGATTTCAAATGTCTTTCATCATCATCAAATATTTTGAACAATTTAATTTTTTTTAGTTTTCTCACTATCCATTCGTGCCCAAAAAGCAGTGGTAATATAACGTTAATTTGACGGTATGGGGGTTGATTATATCTCCCAAATTCTTTAATAAACACATATTTAGTAAATATTGATATACATTTATTTAGTTTTTTTTTTTCTGTATTTCATTAGAATTTTCTATTCTGATGACGACGGTGAGTTTGATGATGATTCAAGTATTGCTGTTACAACTGCATGGGGAATACGTTTAGGACGTAGAGGTTCAAATAATCCACCAACCAGTAGTCGAACTTTACAAGATAGTAAGGATAAAATTGCTTTAGATATATCACTATTAAAAAAACAATATGAAAAATTACGAGAAAGACAAAGACAAGCACATATAATTTTGACTACAACTGCAAAAAATACTGTGAATCCACCACCACCATCATCATCATCATCAACATCAGGACCAACATCAGTACATGTCAATCAATTACTATTAGGAAAAAATGCAATTGTTAGTAATAAAGGACGTAGAATTGGTCCTCCTCAAGGTGCTATTCCACCAATTCGTAAATCACAGAATAATAAAAATTTTAAACAACAACGCAGTATAAGTAGTAGTGGTGCAAGTGGCAGTACTGGTAGTAGTAATAGTAGTAAAAAAGGATTAGCAAATGTTGTAGTTGTTAGTAATAATGTATCAACTACCATTGCAACATCATTATCGGGTGGTTTAGAGAATTTTATAGGATCCAGTGCTATAACTGGATTTGTAAACGAAACACTACATTGGAAAGATGCAGATAATATAAAACAACGAAAGAGTAATAATAATAAATTAAAAGATTTTGTATCTGATGGTGATTTTAATTTACATAGATCACCAAGTGCAACTTCATCAATTGGTAGTGTTTCAGAATCGTCGATTATTGTTTCAACAAAATCGAATAGAAAAAGTGATTCATCATCTTATAGTGAAGATGAAAGTGATGGAAATTCAAGTACAAGTACTAGTTTATGTGATGATGAAAATATTGATTACTTTAGTTCGACATCAATTGAAGCAAGTCCACTAAAGAAAAAAAATAATTCCAATCAAGAGTGTTGTACAACAACTTCTCGCGATTCATCAGCTGAAATTAATATGGAATTAATTGATTCTAATAAAATATTAAATGTTGAAGAAAATGTAAATTATATGAATAAGTTAATTAATGATTCTGATAATATAAACGATTTAAAATATTGTTCAAAATCAAATGATAAAAACGAAATTGAATGTACTCGTAATGATTTGGATGGTCAAATTGTTTTGGAAAATGTAATTATTCCAGAAAATCTATCTATTTCCAATGAAAATCTACCATTCATTGATGATACACTAAATAATACAAGTAATAATTATGTATCCGATGAAGTAATACTTTTAAAACTTGAAAAATATTCAAATTTAGTAGTAGATACAAATAATATGACTTCAGTTACAGATAGTAAAGTTTCTGAAAAAATATGTGCATATCTATCAACAGAAATTGGTGTTAAACTTGATGAATATTCTGGAATTAGTGAGTCCACAAAGATTAACGATTATATTCAACATGAAGAAGATAATGGGATTAATGAGTGTTTAGATATAATTGATGAGAAAAGTATAAGTAAAGACAATATTAAATCAGTTGAAGAAAATATACCAAATAATGAAAATAGTTTAGCTACTAATAATATTACAACTATTGAAATAAATGAAAATAATATAATAATGCAAAATAATAAGGAAGAATTATTAATTTCACAAGAAATTAATAAAATTCACAATATTGATGGTGAGTCTCACAAAAAATATTCTGAAAATCCTTTAGAATTAGACAATCATTTAATACAATTAGAAAAATTTAATATACATAGTCCATTAGTAGATGAATGTGAATTTATTAAAATAAATTATGATTTAAATAAATATTCAATGCCCCAATTAATAATGGATAGTGATGAATTGCCTTCTTGTTCTTCCATAAATAGATCTTATGAGCAACAACATCTTTCACCTGGACCGATGATAACAAGTACAAGTCAATTATCACCTATCGCAGATTTATCAAAATATTTAAGTATTTCAAATATTAGTCCATTAAAAACACCATCCTCATTTTTATTACCCTATGATGATACAATAACATTAGATGAAAATAAATCAATAATAAATGATGTTATTGTTATCAATAATAATAATAATAATAATAATAATAATAGTAATAGCAATAGTGTAGAAAATCAATTACAATTTGAATATAAAGTTAATGAAGAAGGAGTTACAAATGAATATTTTGAAAGGGTTAATGTTCCTGATCGGCCTAATAAATTAGAATTAAAAGATATTTATATAGATAATATTAATTTAAATTCAAAATTTTATGATTGTTGTGGTGCAACAACAGTACTTCCATCATCACCTATTGATAAAAATGATAATTTAAGTTTAGGACAAACAACCATTATCAATAATTATAGTAATTTAAAAATTGTAAATTCAATTTCATCAATAATTATTCCAACAGCTGATGTATCATTGGATATATCCTCAAAAACGGATTCATTTTTAAATGAACGTATGCATTTTCTAAAAGAAAAATCATTTTCATTAGATGAACCACAAAAATTTAAAGAATATTTTCGACCAACATCATGTCCCGAAGCTATCGATAATAATACCGAAGATAATCATACGGACAAAATTTTAAAAATTATTGAAGAAAATTCTATGATTTTGCATAGAATTTTAAAGAAAAATCATCATCATAATAATGAAAATTGTTTTGCAGAAGAACATTTAAATTCTCGAAATCTATCTGATCAGACATCAATTGAACACTTTTCAGACAATAAACATTTTTTAAATGATTCAATAATTAAATATGAAAAATATGCTTGTAATACTGAAGAAAATGTAGAGAAATTTGCAAAAAAAATTGGTGACGAAAATATTGCGGCTACAATAACATCAATTAAAAATACAATAAAATCAATTGACTCTTTGTGCCAAGATGATAGAAAATCAAGAAAAAAGAGAGTAAAGACTATAGAATATATTAATCAAATTGATGATAAAATAAAAACCAATTGTAATTTATTATCAACAAATACACCAGTAATAAAAATAAAAGATGATGACACCACCAATGTCGTCACAAATTCCCACATAATTGTTGATAATAATCATGACGTATCACCAACAAAAAATATACTAATCGATAATGATAGAAATAAATTAACACAAATGAGATATTCACGTGAAAAATGTCGTGATCTATCACCGAGACGTCGAAAAGATGAAGAAAAGGAAGAATATGAAAGTCGATTAAGACGTGGGGGTGCCAGTGGTGGTGCTTGTACTAGTAATACATCACCATCATCATCTCATGAATTTTTACCATCAGATCATTTAATTGAATTAGAATCCGAAAAATTACCTGATATTTTAAAAAATACTTCTAATTTAGATGATTCTAATCATTCAATTGATGATAATTCAATGAGTAATAATATATTATTTAAATCTCATAAACAATCAAATGCAATTAATAATATAGAAAATACAATATTAAATTCAAAATCTCAAGATTCTCTATGTGAGTTTGAATATAGTTTTAAAAAAAATAACGATAAGACTGATGATAATAATACAATCAATAATGATAATGTAATTAATGTTATTGATCAACAAATTAGTCCAAAATTATTAAAAAATTCAGATAAATTGAAAATACGGCATACAACAGTAACATCAACATTTTATGATCGTTTTATGTCTCAGAAAATGGAACGAAATAATACAAAATTCGATAAATCTCCATCGTCGCCAATAATAACAAGAAGCTATTTAGAATCATTACGACCACCACCATCACCATCGGATTTTAATCGAAATTCAAAATCAGCAGAAAATTCACCATCAAGATGTAAATATGATAGTGGTACAATTGTTACACCAATTACATCACCAACATTTACAGCATTAATACCATCGAACTTAAATTATCCATATAATAATAATGAAATACAAGTTCGAAGCTATGATAATATACCGGCAAAATTAAATAAAACTAATAAAAATGATTTTTTGGCATCATCAACTGCATTTTATTCTTCATCAGCTTTTCCGCATAAAATTAAGAAGCCTTCAGAATTAGGAATTAAATTGGGAATGTACAAAGACGACAGAACTGCAAGTTAGGATTTGATTATAAGCAAGAAAATAATAACAGAAATATCTATTTATTGTAATATTTGTTTTTTATTTTATTTTTTCTTTGTTTCTACATAAATAATATAAATTGTTAAAATATATTTAATATTTACTTTTAAAGTCTGCGAAAAAATGCGATGAAACGTACCCAAACATAATTTTAAAAAAATTCCCGATACCCAAAGGAGTATAACGTAATACGTGAGTTAATTGATGGTAATCTCAAACCAGACATTATTTGCATATTTATTTTGTATCAATTGTTTTTGAGTGATATGTTGGCATCTACTGTGCAATCTTTATGTCAGAGTTGAGAAGAGAGATTGACAAAAACGAAATGAAGAACTAAGGTATAGATGGACAAAGAGACAAAATGAACAGCTAAACAGATGGACAAACAGACAGGCTAAAAGAAGAAAAACGGACAAGCGGGCAGATGGACAGGTGAACAGACGGACAGGCGGATAGACTAACAATCGGATAGATGGGTAGATCAGACAAACAATGAGGAATACGGCCAAACGTAGAGCTGAGTGGAGACACGGACAGACAAACAGACGAAGAAACGGACTGCCCGGATAGAAAAATAGACAGAAGCACTGACGAATTGACCGACAGACGAACATAAGTATATAGGGATAGATGGACAGACACAATAATAATTATTATAAAGTGCATTTAAACTAATAAAAATAAAATGATGATAATAATTATAATAATTAACAAACGTACTACAATGGCATACATGAGTGATGACCACGATGTTAACCTAGATAATAAAATTTAATATTTCGCAACTACTCATATGTCTTAACTTTTCAGATCCGTAGATCATTAACAAGAGCGATATATGCAAGTGGTCTGATTCATACAGCTCTTATTGTTATAAAATAATTTAATTTAAGATTCATCACTCGATATGAATTTTGAGATTAAGATCGTGAATTAAATTAACATAATATAAAGTTGATGAAATTTACTTGAAAATTACTCATAAACCATAACAAAAATATTGGTTGGTGGTATAAGTAAAATAACTTATTGTATGCTAATTTTGTAGACATTTTTATAATTTTTATAATTTTCTTATCACTTACTTATGTAATTTTTCAGAAATTTAACCATTTCATTTATTTTATTCTTGAATAATTAACTAAGTGATAACTAAAAAAACCAAATTGGTGATAATAAAATATAATACAAATTATAATGATTCATGAATATGATTTACATATTGATTTATTTTAAATATACTAAAAAATTCTTAAAAAATTGCATTTTGTTATCCATATACTAACAATTTTTCCAACACAAATTCTAAATTCATTCAAGAGCAACACAACATATTGTGATTATTATCAGTAACTAGCTAGCTGATCTTCACATATGCCTGTTTTATATATAAAATTGTTCATGTTAACAGATATGCTGATATATTTGAGAAATTACAAAAAGGAAACACCTATCTATTCGCTGTACTATATTTGGGATACCATAGCAACAGATGCAATCAGACTACACAAATATACTTTAGGTTTGCCCTACATTTCCAAAACAAAAATAGAGTACAAACGGGGAATGTAATTTGGTACTAGTGGCACGATACGAGGAAGATATGAATACCGAATGTAAACAAAACCACCAACAATTATAGTAAGTAATTTGTGTAGACCAAACCCTAGAAACATGTATTTGTTGGCAATATAAAATAAATATTTTTTATGCAATACAAGGGGATCATTACTAAAGTAATTGTTTGAACAGACAAAATGACGAATGTTTTATACGATTTTAAGTAAATACTAAACCATGCATTTGCCGAAATACATCAAAGAAAAAGTATTTTGTGAATAAAAAGTGCAAATAAAATGAGTATATGAAAACCTATGATAAACTGGCCATTATAAATTAGAATTTGAATAAAAAATTGTAGTATTTTACGTTGTAATTAAATAATAATGTTTGAGCACCATTTGTCACGAAAATTTAAGCACACATTTTAGGAAAAAAATCCAATTTTATTTACAAAATATTTAATACAAATACAATGCAAAAATCAAAAATGTTTTAAAGTAAATTAATTTTAAAATAGATATAACTTATTAACTTTAAAGATAAATAATATTAAACTAATAATTTAAAAAAAAAATTATTCTTTTGTAATTTGATTCGGTAGTTCAACGAAAAAACTTTTCTCTGTTGGCATTTTAACACCTGGATGTTGTAATTTCATATGTTTCTGTAAACCATTATACCAGCCATAAGCTAGTGAACATTGATTGCATGAATATGGTTTTAATCCAGTATGTGTAACTAAATGTTTTCGGGCCGATTCTCTTGAGAAAAAACTTCTACTACATTGATCACACTGCAAAGAAGTATATTTCCGAATAAAATATTATGTGCGTTAGGTATATAATAGGTGAATTATATATTAATAATGTTTGTCACCAAATGTTATTTTCAATTTATTTATTTTTTTTAAATCCAAGTCATACATGTTACCCGTTTATAATATGTACAACTTAAAAGTTAATTTCAATTTTATACTATAACTCAGGTGCAAGAAGTGAAATGAATTAAGAATCACATTCGATGTTACATTCATGTGAAAAGCGAAAATTTAATATCTTAGTGCCGCCACCGACCTATGCAACCCATGTGGTACAAAGGTCGAGATTATTGATGACGACTATGATCATTGAGAATGCTGTAAACTTCGAATTATACATTAATAACAACATTCTGTATATTACGTGAATTTAAATCAAGTAAAACTATTTACAATATATATATATTTACTTTCTGTGCTAAATTTCTGTTCCGATTTAAAGAACGTTGATCATTCTAAAGAAAATTATTATTTAGTGACAAACCAATATTTTAAAATCATATTAAACCTACA
>JANSTX010055119.1:0-10441 GCA_027564355.1 Penthetria funebris
GCATGTGTCACTTTTATCTGATTTCTGAGCCTAAGTTCGAAGATGAGGAAAATTAGAGTACTCCTTCAAGTACCTCCTATACAAACTTTTTACTCTTTTCAGGCCCTGGAAACAAAGTTTTTACTCCTTAATTGGCGATGCCAATTATATTTCTCTCGTTTTATAAGTACATTTAACAGAGTCCGACTTTATTTTAGTTTAATAATAGTTTTCGATATAAAATACACTGAAATTATCTTTCAAAGACATAATATTCATAATTCTTAATGGTATTATAATTCCAGAAATAAATTTAAAATTTAAGCGAATTTATACAGAGAATTGATTATAAATGCGTTATAAATACTAAATAAATTCTAGAAAAATATTAAACAAGACGCACAATTTGAATATTATTCAAACTCATATTTATTTTCGTGACAGTATTTAATGCGATTACAATAAATTGCATCATCGTACCAAGGGCATATTAAACTGATATTAAGATGTTAAATTATTGCCATTTCTAATATACATGTAGTATTCAATGTAAACACTAATAACTGAAATTTACCAACTGAAAAATATAGAATCAATTATAATTGTTCGATTATACATTATTTAAAAATTTCGGTAGAGTTGTGCATAAATCCCTAGCTACGTAGTTTGTTATCGAGATATTTCAATCAAAAATCACAACATTAATACCAATTTTTAGCCTTGATGGTAGTAACACACCATTAAAAATGCAAAATTTATTACTAACACAAAAGACAAATAAGACTTCAACGATCGAAGGCATTGAAAATGAACTCGAAAATGCAATGAATGCATTTAACAATACACTAAATGCCATCATTTGCGTCAAATGTTGTCATGTTGTACACAGTAAGATATTTTTCTTGAAATTAAATGTATTTTAAACATTGTCTTTAATTAGTAACATTTTGAGTAATGAACCGAATGAGATACATCTAAACAATTGTATTCATCATTTGACTTTGCCTGAAGATCAGGCAAACAAGTCACATTTTATATTTAAATTACCTACCATTTTCTATACTTTATCACAATCAAAACATATGGGACAGTTGATTTTATTAGCATTCCATGCATTGAATTTATTACCATAATTTGGTGTCCAATCGTATAAGCTGAAACAATTTCTGTTGCCAAAATATTAATATTTGTAGATTTAAAAAGAGGCAATTAAAATGAGTTATTGTAATATATGAATTTGGTTAGATTTTAATGTGAATCAGCCAAAGAAATGTGTACGTCGAAAACACAGTACAAATATGTCGTATATGTAAAATATGGGTGAAAATCATGTTGATTGTAAGACATAGGCGCTAATTCAGAAATCACCAAAATAAAAAATAATACATAACGTACAGTACGGTTTAAATACTGCTACTGTTTTGGGTAAAAGAAAGTTCGGACACAATTGAAAACTTGTTGGTATAGGATATAGAAATGGTATATAAGGTAAATGACATTCATATACTTTTATATTACAAATAAATTAAAATTTAATAATGTAACTTAAATTAATATGTTTATGCAATTAAATTGCACATGCACATATAACATTACTAATTGTAGTATACGTAGAAACTTCCAAACTTCCAAACAAATAAACCAAACTAAATATGAATAAATAAATTAACATATATTAACATATATAATTGAGCAAGTAGGAAGGATGTTAATTCATGTGTAATTAATGATATTAATTATTAATTTCTTGAACATATTTAAATATGTAATATAAAAAAAAAAAATTACAAAATTTATAACACATAATATTATGTTCTGTTATATTTTATGCTGATAATCATCATTAAAATTTACACATCAACCAACAACATAATACAATACATTGTATAGTGTTTTTGAATAGTAACAAAAAAAACAAAAACGTCACATGATGAAAATAGAAATGTCGATAATTTAGAAAGGATTGTTAATATGTTTGATATTATGTTTCCAAAAGCATGAAAATGAAATCGAAAAAAAGACCATTGTTTCAGGACAAAACAGACGCGAAAGTAAACTAATATTTTGCTTAAATATTTGTTATATATATTATGTTTGATTTTGAGAACACACAATTTATTTTACAAAAGCATCTGATGAAGGAATAAATGAAGAACTGCAAATTTAAGCTGTTTTTTTTCAGCTAAAGTGTAGTTAATCAAATTACTTCCCATTCGCAAATTACTACAAATACTCTAAATCGAAAACGGCTGCGATAAGATTACTCTATGAATATTTACATTACGTTAAACTACAAAACAGGTGACTAATAAAGAAAAATCGACCACATATTGCAAAGAAAATATTGTACCGTCATTGTCAATGCAGCAGCTCATATTCGAAAACGTCAAATCACAAAATTTATATTACATGAATTATTTTCTCATTCACCATATTCACCAGATTATGATACAACGCATTTGTAAATAATCGACGTATATTTGACAGATTCCAACAAATCTTACTACGCATTAAATGTTTCGACTAAAAAATGGGCAAATTGTATCAATCTAGAAGTAGATAATATTGAGAATTAAATCGGTTTATGTTCAACATTTTAATACAAAACCACGGTGATAGTTCATATTTTTTGAACTTCTGAAAAAATTCTGAACAGTATTATTAGTGTATATTTGAAAGACAAAAATATTTTTATCCTTGATATTAATTTAAGAATGTAATTTTTACAAATAAATTACATAGAATTATGATTTTATGTAAGTATTTCTAATGTTTTATGCAACAATATGATGTAAAAGTTGACATGCTAATTTCATATACCATTTGTCTTAACCGTACTCGATGGGTGACTGTGCATGAAAAACAGCTCGGTGATTCGAAAATTAATTTATTTGTATATTGTTCATTATTCTTGAGTTGAGAATCCAGTTTTTCTTGTTTTCTTGGTGACAAAAACGATACGCTATTGTTTTTAACATTAGTTGAATCAGTACACAAAGGTAAATATGTATATGTATGTTTATGTATTTATAAGTGGATTCAACATTCTTTTTTTAATATTCTGACGATAAACCTATTATTTTCGATTTTTATTTCAACAGTAAACACACGTTTGTCACCTCAATTTTGAAATACAACAATAAGATAATGATAAGATGCAATAATGATGAAAAACTGAGATAAATCTTATGGACGTTTAATTTGTAAGTTGTTGATTTAATGGTAATTTCTAACTTGTTAATCGACACATTACTTTATTCATAATCTTTACTTTCATGTGGTGTGACCAGAAACGGATATGAATGCCGGTTGCGACTAAAAAGAGGTAGTCTGTCGCATATGTCTACAGCGTCAAGATCATCTTACACCAAAAAATTTGGTAACTGAAAGTTTATAACGTCAATTTATATACCCAGTTGTACAAAATCCAGATGGAAAAAGTCAATTAGTTGTTTGGGTTAACATTCGATGACTGATATTTTAGTGTCACCCAATGTATATGCGTGTACACAGATCTAGATGATGTTGAAATTTCAAATGTTATTTATTAGTTATTTATTATATTATATGCTTGATTACAAATAGTGATACTGAAAAAAAAAACATATTTGTTATATTATGGCACATTAAAATTATGTTAATCCTAAAATTAGTAAATATGTTTTTGTCGCCTAAAACTAAAAGGGTTTCTCTTACCGAATATTAGCATTTTATTTGTTGTTTCATTTGTTCAATTCTAAATGTACGTACATTATAAGTTAAAATATTCTTGATCATAGAGTTTATTATAGTTTTATAAGATAATAAAATATGTTTTTGTTTAAATCAAAAATAAATTAATAATTATATTTTAGATAGAAAGAAAATGGGGGAATAAAAAAGTACGTAGAAACCAAAAAAAAAAGACATTTGATATTAGCTCACATCACAAGTAACTTTTCTTTGTCCTTTGATTTGAATTGTTTTTGTAAAACTTTCTTTGAATATATATGGAAATGGAAATGCTAGAGATTGTGTAGTGATAATGGACATTGTCTCTTCTGATTCTAGCAACAGTCATATGTACATCTTATAATTGATATTCTTATAAATTATGTGTCAAATTAAAAATATTCAAGCAAGCCACAAACACACACACACACACACACACAAAATGTTGACCATCATATTTTATCTATACATGAAGAAAAGTACCCAATATAATATAACTAATTATATTATAGCTAACCTCTAGGCTACAAAATTTTACATATTCAACTTAAAAAAATACTGATTTTTTTGAACAAGACAAACCTTTTAAATACTTTGTAAAAAAAAAAAAAATTCATCAAAAAAATCTTTAAAGAAAAAAAAAAAAAGAGTTGAACAAAAAAAAAATCGTATAAAAGGCTTTCTTCTAGTACATTACTATTTGAAATTCTAGGTCACGATTAAAAAACAAAAAAAAAAAAAGCATTTTTGTTAAAAAGAAAAATTGTGATTTTAATAATTTTTAAATGTAATATTTATAATAAAATATGTGAAACAAATTTGATTTAATCAATATTTACCCCTGTGAACGTATAAATTCCTTTGGAAATTAGTAAAATCACATGATTATTTGATTGTGTGTGGGGAGAGGAAGAACAAACTTATTTTTTTTTTCACCTATAAAGACACATTTTTCTTGAATATTGTAATTTTCTTTTTGCCTTTTTTTACTTGCCAATTTTTTAATTTTTTTTTTTTTTTTCTTTTTATATTTAAAGCTATAAATTACTTTTTTTTGTAAACTATTTATTATATCACAATATTTTTGCTTTTCTTTTTTTGCTGTTTAATTACTGTTTTTTAGTTCTTTTAAAATTTATATTAAATAGAAGAACCGCAATAAAAATCAAATCAATCATTTCATTTTTTTTTTCTCGTTTTTTTTTTTTTTTTCTATTTTATTTTATTTTCACTTTATGCTTTCGTATCACTTTAAATAAAACACATACTCACATTGGTCATATTATTAAATAAATAAAATCAATTAATGGATAATTCACTGTACTATTAACATGGATAATTCTTCGTTTTACTGAAGCGGTGTTTCAGAATTTTTTTCACAAAGGTAAATTTTTTTTTTTTTTGGAATAAAAAAAAGTTCTATGCACAATATGGCGAACCATTCGTGTTACCCAATTGAAAATTACAATGCTTAGTTATAAATTATTTTATCATTATGGTCACATTCTATTTAATGTCATTTGGATTGTTCATTAAGATTCGGTTTTTTTTTTTTCTCTGATTCGTATTGACGATGAAAATTAAGTATGGTTTTAATGATATAGTTTTTAATTTTCTGAATATGTAATTTGAATTTTTTCTAAATATTTAAAATAAAAAATGTCACACAATATACATACCAATAAATTTAACTGATGGAATGGTTTTTATTGATTTTTTTTATTTAATAAAGAATACACGTTACTGTATCGTTGTGGTATTTTTGGATGGGTGAAACTTCTATACTGGGTCATGGGGCAGACTTGGTTTCAATTTTCATTTACACAGTAACTTTATCAATTTGAAATTCGAAGAGGATGGACAAACAGGTCTAAGAAAGGATCCAGCATCAGAATAAAAAACGAAAACAAAAAACTGCTCTTATCTTAGATTGTTACAAAATTCGGTAATGCCATAGTTTATGCTAATGTTCAACCCATAAAAAGTATAAAGAACGCGGACAGATAGTTTCTTTGTTTCAGTTTTCTCGTACTTATTTAGTTTTTGGCAAAATTATAGATCTGTAGTTGATACCTACAATGTTTTTCACTTTTCTATGTAGTCTTCCTGGGAAACGAAATGGGTGTAAGAAACGAAATAGTACCAGAATAAAAGAAAAAAAAAACTAATCTTATATTAAATTGTTACAAAATTGGGCAATGCCATCTTTTATGCTAATGTTAATAAAAAAAACGGACAGACAATTTCTTTATATCAGCTTCCTGATACTCAATTATCTTTGCCAAAATTATAGATCTATATGTGATATAGTTGATACTATTGTTTTTCACACACCGATACCTTTTCTAGGTAGTTTGCCGGTCAAAAATACTCCCAAAAAGCCCAATAAAATGTTAACAACTAAACAAATACAATTAACAATAATGCATAGCAGCTATATAAATGTAAAAGATATAATTAAAAACTAATTAGATGTCAGCTTACAATTTGAATACCTGTAACATGACACGATTATTAATAATAAAATTATTAACATTTGTATATATACATTAAATTGCATTTATTAAATAATCATAATAAATGTAATAAGTTTTATAAACTCTTTATTATTTATTTTATACTAAACTATGATGTATTCCACAAAAATTATCAAATATTATATTCGATTTATAAGATACACAACTAATAATAAATAACAAATGTATTGCCAAATTAATTTCACATAAATTTTAATATTATATCATTTCTAGTTTCTCTCATTATTATCAAATGTATGTTGAAATTAGTAAAAAAAAAAAAAAAAATATTTAATATAAAAATAAGGAAAACTTAAAAAGTTTTAATGAGATAATAAAAACAAGATATAATTTAAATAATTAAAAATATAACAATTATAATTATTATAATGTGTACAATGCTAAATTCAATTTAAAAAAAAAAAATGCTTTAATAATTGTATACATAAATTGAATATTGTTCAGTGTTCAGCTGCAAAAAAAAAATTATGAAAGATATTAACCAGAAGAAGAATACATTATATTGATTATTATTTATATAATTAATAAATTTGTAAATAAAATAAAATAGTTATTTCAATTATTATTATTGTTATTAGTTATTTAATCTTAAGCTAATATTTTCGAGAAACAAAAAAAATCGAAATAAATTTCAATAATTTAATCTAAATCAATACGGTTCTCTGTTGTACCTAACATACCCGTATGTAATTTTGATTCTCTCATTTTACCAAATGAACTTAATAAATCTTGCATACACATTGGTGGTGGTGGACTATCAATGAATTGGGATTGGGATTCGGATCCGGACGCATTATCAATATTATTATTATTATTATGACTACTGCTACTACTACTACTATTTGAATTCATTAAATTATCATGATTTTTCATAAATTCACGTATACGATAAACGGATGCATTACGACACAGTTCACGTAAATCGGAACCGGAAAAACCGTTTGTTAATTTTGATAAACGATTTAAATCAACATCTTCAGCAATTGGTTCTGTACTTAAAACAAGACGTAAAATTTTACCACGTTGTTCATCATTTGGCAAACCAACATGAAATTGAGCTGGCATACGTCTTAAAATGGCTTTATCTAAATCTTGCGGTCGATTTGTAGCACCTGAAATACATAAAAAAAAAAAATAATAATAATAAAACAAACTATTAATCATAATTATGTATTTGTATTTTCTTAAAGTAACAAACCCATAACAATAACAGTTGAACCAGACTGTGTACTCAATCCATCCCATAACATCATGAATTGTGTTTTCATCATTGCTGTTGCCTCATGATCGTGTGTATTTCGTGAACGTAAAAATGAATCAATTTCATCAATAAAAACGATACATGGCTGTAATTTAATGGCCAATGTAAAAACGGCAGACGCCAATTTTTGTGATTCACCATACCATTTATCAGTTAACATTGCAACATCTAAATTAAGAAAACGCATACCAGCCTCTTTGGCTGTTGCCTTTGCAATTAAAGTTTTGCCACAACCTATATTTTTTTATTCAAAAATAAATATATAATAAATAATAATTTATAAAATAATTATATAATTGCATTACCAGGTGGTCCATGTAATAGTACACCTTTTGGTGCTTGCCATAATTGTGAACTTGCAAATAAATCTCTATGACGTATTGGCAATACAACACTTTCCCTAAGTTCTTGTACAACGGAATCTAAACCGGCTATATCTGACCAACTAACATTAATATCTTCGGGTATAACTAAATGTGATGCAATTACTAATTCATAATCGGATAATGAATTTGTATTCAATCTTAAACCATCCAATCTGTAAAAATGTTATAGTTGAATCAAAAATAAATAGTGATTGATTATTAATTTATATTGTTAATGACATCGTCATTATTATCTTTTGGGTTCCTTTGATTCTACTGCTGAACTAACATATAACTGGACACATATTGTTTTAAAACTTAAAGATTTTTTACTTAAAATACCAGTCTTGTACAATCCTGTATGTAGAAATTGAGACAGAAGAGAGTGTATTTATGAAAATAAAATATTTTGCCGCCAATGGCAATCTAAAAACCATAGTTAATATAACAAAATAATCATTACATACATTGAAAATTTGGATTTGAAACATCAATAATAATATGATGTAATAATGAAATCTACAAATTTCATGAAATTCTAATTTCAAAATCAATACAATTTGAGGTTATACTGAAGTTATTTTGACAAAAATTGGGTGATTAACTAAATTAGTGAATAAACCTCTCGACTGTATGCTTAATTTTAATGAAACTAAGTTTTAGTGTATGTAAATTATCTTTTACAACACAAAAAAACAAAAAAAAAACATCAAATAAAAAAACAAAAAAAACTACCTTTTCAATTGTTGCTCAGCTTTTGTTCTTGCCTTTTTCTTACTTTTATTTGTAGGATCTAATTGATTCATCATCCATTTTAATGAATAATATGTAACAACTGATGCTAAACTTACACGTAATATTAATTGTGCAATTTCAATACGTGAAAATTGTACACCAGACATTTTATAATTTAATTTTCAAAATAAATAGAATATTATATATATATATATATATATTGCTTTAATTATGAAGTGATGAAATTTTGAAAAAAAAATTTAATGACATTTAAAGAAAAATACTAAGCGATCATGGCGACAATTTTTTATTCATTTGTCAAATAGTAAACTAAGCATTATTTGAGAAATTTAAAGCATATATATAAAGTTATAAATATTATTTGTAATCACATTTTACATGCAGTAGTGGTGTGGATAAAAAATTTGAAATTTTTTATGGCGTCTGGTTAAATAACATTTGATTTAAGCCTGTGAATTGTGAAACAATCTTTTAATTGCAAATTGCAACTATGCATTTACATACAATGTAATTTCTTGATATTATTATGGAATGTAATAAACCTTTTTAAAAGGTATAAATTTATCTACATTATTATATATGATTTTTACAACTAATTTTTGCTCTTAATTCGATTTTGAGACATTGTTTTAATTCTGCTTCTGTTCTACCCGCTATATTATCTTTGTATACTAATAAAAAAACGTGCATTTAAATAGTATATCATATGTTCTATGTCCAGGAACATAAGATGGTGCTTATAGTGACAGTGCCCCCTTCTATTTATAAACCTTTTAGTTATTTTGAGTATCTTTTGTTAACAATTTCTTTTCCTTCTCTTTATAGTTCGATATTCTAGAGACTCGGAAAATTTATTAGACTTAGTTTTTATTGATTGATAATATAATCTATAAACATTATATGTGGAGTATGATGTCGGCCAAGTGGCCGCCGGCGTAAATGCAACATCTTTCAAGCTGAATTTTTATTATCGCTGAGACTTATGATTTTATTTTATATGTTGTCAAATTAGAAAATAGTGGAGGCGTACCACTTTTTGACATTATTCGGTCGGATAAAAATTTACTCACACATTTGGCGTCGTATAGCAAAAATTGTGTTTGATGTGGCAACATTTTGTTCAAACAATATAATGTTATTCAGCCCTAATTAATCTAATTCATCGGGCACAATAAAGTTTCCAACATGTTGCGATAACGATCTCATCATTAACACCTGTTACGAAGTTGCCACTGGCCCAAATAGCGCACCATGCAGTCATCCTGTTTTTTTAGAATTTTTATAAACATTCGCTTACACATTCTCAATTATTGTGCGCGGCATACGTTGGCTATATGTTATTGTCGCTTAGAATTCACATTTTTTACCAGAGTGTATGCTAATATACAATTATTACTACCATTTTCAATTAATTGTTTTGCAAGAAGATAAATTGCAGTCGAACCAGATGCACAATTATTATTGATATTATAAATTGGTATACCAGTCATACCGATGGTGTACAGTGCACGTTGACCACAAGTTGAATCTCTTTTTAATTTATAGAATTTATATATATATATATATATATATATATATATATGTCATTCAATTAAAAAAATTAATAAATATATTATTTGATTTTATCATATACATAACTAATACATGCCTGCTGTACATCTTGATATGTGATATTTGCATCAGCCATTACTTTAATTACAGCTTTCTTAGCCATGTCTGGATAGTCAAAATCTTTTCTGCTTCCCGGTTTTTCAAACTCTTCTTCTTCTTCTTCTTCTTCCTTGCCTTTTTCCTTATTCAGGGTCGGCCCTCCTACTTCTCAATCTATTTCT
>JANSTX010055120.1:0-10437 GCA_027564355.1 Penthetria funebris
AATAATTGAAAAAAAAAAAACTTTTAAAAATTAAAGAATATCACTTTTGCATTTTAAAAAAAAAGAGTAATCCTTTTAAAATTATTTTGTTTCACAAATTCATTTAAATATTTTTTTTTTTAAGTTTCGTATAAAATAACTGTATATACGAATAAAATGACTTAATATTTATATATTAAATCAAATGTTTTTTTTTTTTTAATAAAAACATTTGATTTGATTTCAGATTTAACGAAACAATAAAATTGGTTTTAAAAAGAAAAAATTATTTAAAATTCATTTTATTATAAAATAAAAATTAAACAATTCTATGCAAATTTAATGTGTCGTTAATTGTAAAAAACAAGTTTAGAACAATCGATAATCTCATCACCAAAATTTTACAGTTTTTCGAATGTATTTTCGATATTGTTTTTTTTTTTCCAGTCGAAAATCACTTTCACCCATCAACATCAAACAAAATAATAAAAATTATTTATGATTTATCACAATTATTTTGATTTTTCCAATTTTGCATGAAATTTTCAAGTGCTTCATTACCAGCTTGTCTCATTCTTGATAACTGTTCCAAGAAATACCTGTGACTCTGTATATTATTAGCATAATCAATAGGTTGTCCATAACTGGGTAATAAATAACCGGGATTATGAGCTAGTCTTGCCATTGTATCAGCATAAATTGCTTTCATATCATTATTTAATAAATTTGGATTATTAAATAAATTGGCCTGTTGCAATTGTTGTTGAAAGGCAATTGATAATGCCGGTGTCATTGATGATGATGGTGATGTTGGTGATGATGATGATGATGATGATGATGGTGGTGATGGTGATAGTGAACCCATTGTTAATGACATTGATGGTATTAAAGACAATAAAGATGGTGACATTATTGGTATAGAAGATGAAAGATCTAAAGCAGTATCAGTTTTAAATTTTTTTACCGGATTTATTGATAACGGTGACGGTGATGATGTTTTTGATGGTGACGGTGATTTTGTAGATGATAACTTATTTGCACGTTCATCGAATTTTGTTTTCTTTAATTCTATCGCTTTCATAAGATTTTGAGATTTTATGGAGTTTTTTTGTTGTGATTGTTTTTGTTGGCATTTATTTTCATTTGGTGAAGACGATTGTCTCATTACAGTTGGTGTTTTTGCGGACATCGTTGTGGGTGTTGTTGACAATAATGATGAAATTGATAGCGTTAATGATTTGGATGTGGATGTTGATGGTTTTGGTGTTGATAATGATGGTGATGATGATGATGATGATGTTGCTGACAACGATGATGATGATGTTACTGATAACGATGATGATGATGATGTTGATGATGATGATGATGATGATGATGTTGCTGATAATGATGTAGATAATGCATGTGTTGTATTTACCGTTGTTGGTGAAACTTGTAATAATTGTGGAGATTTAGATGTCGATGGCATTACCAATGATGGTGATTTACTTGATAATGGTGGTGTTTTTCGTGATACAGATGATATTAATGATGAATCATTTTTAGATTTTGAAATTGTTGATACTGATGGCACTGTAGTACGAGATGATATAATACATAGCGGTGGTGTCGCTCTCGGTGATTTATTATTTGTTATTGAGCTAGTATTTTGTACAGGTGGTGATGGTGGTTTCGGTGATGACGGTTTTGGTGATAATTTGCTCAGTAATGGTGGCAGCGAATTAGACATAGGTTTTAATTGTGTATGTGATGACGATGATTGTAATGTTATTGGTGCTGATAGTGAAGGTAGTGTTAGTGCTTGTGTATCTAATGTTGGCTTAACAATATGTGTTGTTGTTGTCGTTGTTGTTGTTGTTTTTGGTATTGACATTTTCATTGATGTAGTGTCAAATGCTGTGCTTGGAGATGTTGTTGTCATTGTTAATGATTTTGTTGTCACTGATGTGTTTGTCACAGATATTGTTGTTGTTGAACTAAGTGCTATTATTGATGGTGTTGTTGTTGTTATAGCTGATGCAGTTGTTGTAGCTGTTGTTGTTGTAGTTGTTATATCAGCAGATGTTATTGTTGTAGTTGTTGCAATAGTCAAATTGGGTGCAGCTGTTTTTGTAATAATTGGTGTTATTTTAGTGGAAGTTGTTGTAATAGTAGACATCATAGTAATTGGTGATGTTACTGTGGTCATTGATGTTCCTACAGTTGTCGCCATTGTTGCTGTTGGTATTGGTGATGTTGTAATTGGAACATTTATTAATGAAGACATATCTGAAAGTGTTTCGGTTTCACTTGTTATTATCGATACTGATGTCATTAATATTGGAGTTGTTGACACAATTGATGTTGATGTTGTTATATTTGTTGATGTTATCATCTGTGATAATGCAACTGAGGTCGTCTGTATTGATTTTGTTGAGGTTACCGTTATTAACGGGATATTAGATGGTGATTTTGATAATGGTGGTGTTGTTGCAGGTGATTTACACTTTTTAACCGTTTTTTTTCTATGTTTCTCTTCAATTCGATTCTTATTGTCAATAATTGACTGCAGAAATTGTTCTTGAAATGTTGCTCTTTCCTGTTGTTGTGCAAGTGTAAACAATTTACTATCATTATTTTTTTTCGATAATTTATTTCCTAAATCAATATTACTAACAATGTTGTTTATTGTAGTGTTCTTTGTTTCATTACCACAACCGTTTAATGATTTTGTGGTTGTTGTTATAAATGGTGATATGGATGATGTTGTCGCTGTTATTGCTGTGCTTAGTTTTGCTTTTATTGGTAATGTTGTAGGTGATATTTTTGGAGTTGGTATTGTTATAGTTGGCGATATTATTGGTGTGGTTATTGTTAGTGCTGGTGTGGTTGTTGTTGGTGCTGGTGTGGTTGTTGTTGGTGCTGGTGCGGTTGTTGTTGGTGCTGGAGTGCTTGTTGTTGGTGCTGGTGTGGTTGTTGTTAGTGCTGGTGTGGTTGTTGTTGGTGCTGGTGTGGTTGTTGTTGGTGCTGATGTGGTTGCCGATGATTTTGATGTTTTAGTTATTGTTGATGTTGGTGTAGTTATGGATGATGATAATGTTGATAATGATGATGTTCCTGTTATTGATATTGATGATGTTCCTGTTATTGATATTGATGATGTAGCGGTCGGTATTGCCGTTGACACTGTTGACAACGTTATTGGTGTTTTAGATGTGTTTGTTTGTGGTATTGTTGCTGGCGTTACTGTAAATGGTGTTTGTGGTACTATTGATGTTGTTAACGATAATTTCGTTACTAGTGGTGCTGCTACTGAATTCATAACAACAGATTGTGTTGAAATATTTGCGGTATTTATGGTAGATGTAGAACTCACTGTTACAATTGTATTTTTGAAATCATTTTGCATAGCTGCTTTATTATTTAATTCAGCAACAATTGAACCGATTTTCTGTAAAACTTCACCATTTTTTATACTTTCTGATAATTGTGGTGTTTGCGGTGTTAATCCATGTTTCTCTTCGGGTAATTTCACAATTTCAATATAATTTACTGGACTTTTTCTCATTGGATTAAACAATGGATTATTTGATGTTGCATCACTTTGTTCATGTAAGGTTATCGAAAGTGAGGACGGAAATTGAATATTACATGAATCGAGTAACGACTGAACTTTTTTCTGTTTTTCTGGTGGTGTAGGATGAATGTCAATGAAATTGGCTGGCGGTGGTCGTTTAATAGATGATGATAAAGATGTTGATGGTGTTGATGGTGTTGATGATGATGATGATGGTACCGGCAATGCCTTATCACTTTCATTTTTAATTTTCGAATTATTGCAATTAATATTTTTATTATTATTAGTTATGTTATCAATAGAATTAGTGATGGATGTAGTACTTGTAGTCATATTTTTTGATGTTATAATATTCTTATTATTATTATTAGTGTGAGTTTTGACAAAATTGGGAAATTTCATATATTCATCTTTATGTTTTAAATTGGTTGATGCATTTGATGTAATATTATTATTATTATTATTATTATTACTGTTAACAGTAGATACACTGCCTATATTATTAAATGCTGAGAAATCTGATGAATGGTTGTCAGTTTTCACAAAATTTGGAAATTTCATATATTTGTATTGGGGTTGTGTTGAAATATTGTAATTATAATTTGGAGAATCTGGTGAGTAATTTGGTGAATTTGGTGTATAAGCTGGTGAACGCATGCCAATTAATGAGGATGCTGATGGTGATATTGATGGTGTATTTGATGATGAAATTGCTGGTGATATTGATGGTGATATTGATGGTGATGTTGATGTAACTGTGGCAGATAATTTTTTCTGAGAATTTAAGAAAGCATACTTTAAATATTCGCCCGTTCTTGTATTTGATTTTGGTGTTGTAGTTGAACCATTTGGTAATGATGATGATGTATATGACGGAATATATGATGGTGAACTAGACCCCGACAGTGATTGTGAAAGCATTACAGATAACTGTTGTTGTGGTTGTTGGAGTTGTTGAAATTGTTGGAGTTGTTGGAGTTGTTGCTGTTGTTGTTGCTGTTGTTGTTGTTGTTGTTGTTGTTGTTGTTGTTGTTGTTGTTGTTGTTGTTGTTGTTGTTGTTGTATGATTTGCTGTTGTGGGAGTAGCAGTGAGAGTTGTTGTTGTGGCAGTTGTGGTTGCAGAAGTTGTTGTTGTGAAAGTTGTTGTTGTGGAAGTTGTTGTTGAGCAAGTTGTTGTTGTGGAAGCTGCTGTTGCTGCTTCAATTGTTGTTGCTGTTGCATTGTTTGTGTTTGTTGCTGTTTAGGATATTGTTGTAATTTTGAGTTATTTTGAGATTTAGTCTGTTGCTGTTGTTGGAACAGTAAATGCTGTTGGTGTTGTAGAATTTGTTGTTGATGTTGTTGCAAAATCTGGTATTGTTGTTGTTGGTGTTGCTGTTGCAATTGTACCTGCTGTTGTGATTGTTGCTGTTGCACTAATTGTTGTTGCAAATTCTGCTGTGCTTGTTGATGTTGTTGTTGATGATGATGATGATGGTGTTGCTGATGTAATATTGGTGGATGCCATTGTATTTTTCGTTGCTCTAATTGTTGACTTTGTAATTGTTGTATTTGCGGTTGTAATTGTTGACTTACTGTGTCCATCAAAGGTCCATAAATTTTAATGCCTTTATTCATTTCATCATTTTCAATTTCCTTAATTTCTGTATTGGCATTTTTTAATATATTTTGAATATTTACTGCAGTTGCTGGTATTATGTTACTTGCAGTGTTATTTAAATTTGTTATAGTTAATGGTGTAGCCATTTTCTCTTTACCACTTACTATTTTTTGTGCATTATCAATTTTGGGTAAAATTCGTGTTAACTTTTTCAAATTAACTGCTTTTGTTTGATTTGATGTTGATTTTGTTGAATGTTTTGATGTTTGATCATACGTCGAATAAGATAAGGGCAATATTGTTCTTGGGGTATTAGAACTATTTGGTATTTGTGAATTACTATTAATAATGGATAGTTGGTCTAATTGTTGAGATGGAGATGGTTGTTGTTGTTGTTGTTGCTGTTGCTGCTGCTGTTGTTGTTGTTGTTGTTGCTGTTGTTGTTGCTGTTGTAGTTGTTGTTGTTGCTGTTGTTGTTGTTGTTGTTGCAGTTGTTGCTGTTGTTGTTGATGTTGTTGTTCTTGTTGTTGTTGCTGTTGTTGCTGTTGTTCCTGTTGTTGTTGTTGTTGTTGTTGCTGTTGTTGTTGCTCTTGTTGTTGTTGTCGCTGTTGTGGTTGTTGTTGCGGTTGTTGTTGGTGTTGGTGTTGTTGTTGTTGTTGTTGTTGCTGTTGTTGTTGTTGTTGTTGTTGTTTATGCTGTTGTTGTTGTTGTTGTTGTTGTTGTTGTTGCTGTTGTTGTTGCTGTTGCTGTTGTTGTTGTTGTTGTTGTTGTTGTTGTTGTTGCTGTTGTTGTTGTTGTTCTTGTTGTTGGTTATCTTGTTGGTGGTCTTGTTGGTGGTCTTGTTGTTGTTGTTGTTGCTGATGTTGTTGGTGTTCTTGTTGTTGTTGTTTTTGTTCATGTTGTTGTTGTTGTTGTTGGTGTTGTTTATGTAGTTGGTGTTCTTGTTGTTGTTCTTGTTCTTGTTGCTGTTGTTGTTGTTGCTGCTGTTGCTGTTGTTGTTGCGGTTGTAGTTGCGGTTGTTGTTGTTGTTGTTGTTGTTGTTGTTGTTGTTGCGGTTGTTGCGAATGTTGCGGTTGTTGCAGTTTTTGTTGCGGTTGTTGTTGCGGTTGTTGTTGCGATTGTTGCAGTTGTGGTTGCGTTTTTTGAAATTGATGATCTACTTTAATGTGCTGCTCAATTTGTGATTGTTGTTGTATTGATTGCTTCACTTGCTGTTGCTGTTTCGATTTCTTCATTATCTGCTCTTTGAGTATGGCTCGTTGGGCAAGCTTTTCTTTAACAGTATCTTTTATACAATCGACTATACTACTTGGTAATGGTCTTGCCGGAACAAATGGAATTTTTGGTAATCTATCCAAATTATTACTGTAATTATTACTACTGTTATTACTGTTATTATTATTATTGATGTTATTACTGTTATTATTGTTATTGTTAGTAGTAATATCTTCCTTAATGGATGTCATTGATGTTGTGTTAATATTTGATGTCACCTTCTTTGACCAAGAATCAATAATTTTTAATGGTGGTATCGGTGTATTTTTCGATAATTCATTAGTTGACATATTTTGTGCCGCTGATGATGATTGTACTGTTATTGATAGTGGTCCTGTTGTAGATGGTAGTGTTGATATAGTTGACACAACTGATGACGCAGTTGGTATTATTGTTAAATTACTTAATTTTTTATCAGTACCAAACAATGTAATTGTATTATTATTATGATTACTATTACTATTATTATTATTATTATTATTTATAATAGTAAATTTTGAATCAACTTTAATCGGTTGATTATTTTCGAATTTAATTTTTTTATTAACATTCTTAATAGGTTCTTTATTTTTACGTTTATTTGATGAGGACACAGATGGTTTAGGTTGAAGTATAGCTGACAATGATGGTGGTATTGCAGTTGTTATTGTTGCGTCTGATGATACTATTGCAGCTGATTGGGTTGACGTTGTTTTCATTGTTGTCATTACTGTTGTAGATTTTATTGGCGAACTATGTTTCTCTGGTGATGGTGTCTTTTTTGGTGCCAATTCAAATGAATTAAGAAATCTAGATTTTTTCTCATCAATGTCATCATCTATTGTAATTGTGTTCGTTGATAGAATTTCACTTGAATTCATTGAAAAATTTTCATTTCTATTTTTTAAATTATAATTTTTAATTTCTTCTTTTGTTGCATCATCAATTTTAATATTAATTTTTAAATCATTTCGATTTATGTTCTTCTTTATATCGTTTATATGTACATTCCGTATATTATCTTCTATGGGAATTTTATTTGAATTTTTAGAAGTGTCAGTAGTTTTCGACGGTTTTCCATCCCCTTTTTCATGTTTTCTTTTCATTGAATTTTCACCACTTTTATGTTTATTCGCATTTGATTTACTGCTGGATGATTTACCCTCTTTAATTTGTTGTTGGTGTTTTTGTTGATCCAGTTGATTGTTTTGCTGATGATCATTATTATGGTTATGATGGTGGTGGTATTCATCGCGATCTTTTTTTATTTTCATTTTTAATTCTTTTAATGAGATTTTTTGCGAATCATTTCTTGTTGATTCGGTTGTAGAGGAAGAATTTTTAATTATCGTAACACTATTATGATTTGACAAATCAATTTTTAATTTAATATTTTCAACACGTTTCTCAGGCACAATACTCACAGGGGAACCATCATCTTTATTCTTCTTCGATTGTTTTTGATGTTTACTATTACCTAATTTATCGTCAATTTTTGATGATGATTTCGATTTCGATTGTTGTTCGATTGTTACATTTTTATAATTATTAGAATTTGTTGATTTTTTTAATATAATAATACTATTTTTATCATCTACATTATTATTATCACAACTTTTATTACGTATATTATCATTGTTTTCATTACTTACATTGGAAATATTCAATTTTGTTGATGACTCATCATTAGATTGATTGTGTTGATTTTCACTTGTATTTATTAAATCACTATCTTTAGTATCAATTGTTTCACTATTACATAATGATGATACTAATAAATCACAATTATTTTGCTGTTTATTTAAATTAGAATTTTTTATTTTTAGTATGGAAACACAATTTTTTGATTTATTTGATATTTCACTTGGAACCTCAGGTTTAACGAAAACAACACTGGATGGTGTCGTATTGGTTGTCGTCGTAGCAGAGGTAATAGCTGTTGATGAATTTGATGATGTTGCTATTGCATCGGTTGATGAATTTAAAGCTTTTCTTGTAGAAATACTTGGTGATCGACGTAATGGTACTTCTGGTAATTCAACAGTTTTTGTTTCTGTTGTACGGACACGAAAGAAAAATATCATTGGTGCATCCTGTAATAAACAAAAGACAAAAATATAATGGTATTCCAAGACATATAACTTAAGTACAGAACTATGTGACATATTGCATTGAATATTTTTTATTATTATTTTTAATCACAACAAAATAATTATAATGCCTAATATCAACATTTATATTATTTATTATAATACCGTATTTTGACAGTTTAATGGATTTTTTTTAGTTGATTTAAATCATATGTTCTGTTTAGATATATTTCTCGGATAAAGTCATCACACGGATTTACCGTAGTATCATTAAAGTGTATACCCTAATTCTGGAGATCAAATGGTAGTCTATGAATCTATGCTAAAACCAATTTTAATTAGTAAGTTCGAAACGTGTATTAGCCATCATAGTACGTTCTTCATCACTAAATTGCATACGCATATCAGACTGAAGGTTTCTCTATGTTGATAAATGAAAAAAATTCACAAAGTATTTTAATGTTTTTGAAATTCGCGGTGTTGAAAAATTCATTATCCAAGTTTATTTTGTATCAAATTTTTAACGAAATTTTGAATATCTCTTGTAACATTGCTTGCATTGCGCAATAATTTAAAATAGACGTGTACTTAACTTGCCCGCAATATTTAAAAACCTAAATGAGACGAAAATTTTGAAAGTGAAATGGGTGAAGGTCAACACAATAAATAATTTTGGTAAAAAGAAAGACCTTTAATTTCTCAATATAGCCCATTTTTAGTATACAGCAATTCGTCTAACAATATTTCAACATCTTTTTGTCATTCGCTACGATTTACCAAATTTTACAAAATAGACATCAATCTCGTGTATAACTTTTTTGAGAATTAGATGCAAATTTCAATTTAACAAGCATGTTTCGAAATAGGGAAACATTGGGATACATTGGTGATGATTCTCCATTTATATAAAACTAATTTCCAAAAATCTTATTAATTTTTTTTTTTTTGCTGTCAATGTTTTTAAAAGAAAAAATGTAATGAATACCGCGCAACAAATTCGGTAATTTTTTTTAAAAAAAAAAGTGAGAACCCATTCCAACATTTCATTTAAACTTTAAGTTACATTAGTATGTTTTTGCCAAAGTTTCGAACCATCGTTCAGTATCAAATCATATCTTATTATACATTTAATATCAACCAAATATTTTGCTTTACACAAACATACACAAGTAGGTACTACATTTTTAATAAATTTAAATTTTAATTTTTAACTTTTTCTTACTGACATTTGTAATTTGCTAACCGACTGTACTGTTTGGAGGGTTTTTTTTTTTAGTTGTTTCAAAATAAAAGGCACAAAATTTCCTTTACTTATATTTTGATGTATATATAATCAGAATAATTAACATAAATTTACATTTATATATTATAATTTATTTGTATAAATTATCACTTACCCTTTTCCATGTATATATATAAGCAACGTCCATTAACGTGTAATGATCCGGTAAAACAATTGTCTTCACTTTATACATTATTTCAACACAAAATTGATTGATATCAATTTCGAATTTTAATAAAACATATTTTTTTAAATGGGCAACGGTAAATATTGCTGGACATTGCAGATATTTTGGTGACCTCAATTCATCACCATCTCGTTCATCAATATCCCTGTGTAACAATAGGAAATAAAAAATAAATATAAAAATATAAAAATTTTATTTACAAAAATATCAAATATATTTAATATTTTATATTTCGTGAAATACATATATATATATAGAATAAAATATACATCCTTCGAATAAGGACGAAAATGGGGAAAAAAGCATAAAAGTAAAATATATTAAATTGGAATATCATACAAAATTTTACTGTAACATAAGGGTGAATAAAAAGGACGACGATAGTACATTTTGTATATGTTTAAAGGAATAAAAAAAGACAAAAAAAAAGGTTTAAATATATAGAAGAACACGCAGAAGAGCCACTTAACCCAGCAAGGTTGTATAATT